>CAJNOQ010001989.1:0-27059 GCA_905250885.1 Didymodactylos carnosus | reverse complement strand
GAAATGTGCGGGCTACAATCATGCCTCATTAAGAACGGTTCGGGTTATTTTTGGGGGTTTCTGAAAAACTCGTTTTCTAGAAAACCAGGTCTTCGAAGGGCTATGCGGAAGCCACGTGATCGTATTCGTAATCAGCATGGTCGATAACCTATAACCCACTAGATTCCGAGCAAAAAGCGTTTGATCACTTCGTGGGGTTCCCTCGTAAGAAATCGCATGAATTCCAGACGAAAATATTACTTATCATAATTCGTGTGAACACTGAATCTGTATTAATCAAAGAAAAATCAGAAAAATCGTCACGGTGTGCCACTTTTGACCTTTTTCTGTCACACCGTGACGGTTTTTCTGACTTTTCTTTGTTTAATACAGATTAATTAGAATAGTTTAGAACTTGAAAAGGTATCACATCTTGTAGAGCAAACAATTTTCTACAAACTGGTATACTTGTTGAATTTTCGCCTGCTCGTCTTCAGTTTTTTAGACGCGTTTTTTAGATGGCTCCAAAATCGATTTTTGGGGCTGTTTGTACGACAGCTGTATTTTCATAACTAATCAACATTCAGAGCCAAGACACTTTTCATTTTGTAGAGAAATGTTTAATGTACTTAATTATGTAGTTGCAATTTTAGATTAGTTTGTAGCTTTACTGCAATAATCTTTTGAAAAAAGCGAAAAAAGGATACCGTTAGCTGGACAAGCCGTAGAGAATAATTATTGTAGTGCATGATATTGTCCTTAATCGATGGACGTTGAAAAAAGCCATATTTGAGAGTTTTGTTGCCAATGACAAATGGCTTTTCGACTTCATACATTCGCATGACATATGTTCATAGGTAGTAACAAAACTATGATGGTTACAAGATGTGAAATTAAAAACAAGGATGTTATAACTCAATCAACTACTGACTTTATGGTCCACGTTCTACAAATCGTTTTAAAATACACAACCGATCTTGTTTTAAATATCGATCAGTCTAAACTTCAATTGGAACTACACTTGGAGAGAAAATATGATCAAGACAAGCCGGTACCGGTACTAGTATCGCATTTTTGATACCGATTACATCCCTAATCACCGAATATAAAATATTTAACACGTTGAGCGGCTTACTTAATGCGCTGGAGTTTAAAAATTTTCTTTATTAACAAGTTTGAACGTAGTTTTCATATTTTTTTTGTATAAGCGAGTTTGAGCGCTTGAAAATTAATTTAAAGCCTTATATAAGTTAAAAATAACGCATTTGTACACAGTCAACAGCGTGGATCGCAAAATTAATATTTAAAATAGCTAATTTTCATTTCACTCATGCTCGTGTGTCCAAAATCTACAGAATAAAAATAAAAATATACGTGAACAATGAACAATAGACTACAGAAGATGTTGTTATTTTGTATATATAGAATATAACAGGACATATATAGAAAATCATCTTTTTCTACATTTTCTGTTCAAAGACTTTTTATTATTGCTTGAAATAAGAGACACATCCTTTGAAATGCAGAGCACGATCTCATCGTTGAATACGGTACAGCTATTTACTAGTAGAACGGTATAATCCACTGAATACATGCAATTCAAAATTTTTAATTATCTACACCATTTTTTCTATTTTTAAAGGAACTACGATGAAAAAACATCTGGTATATAATTCAATTTGGAGTTTCCGAGAATATATTTTCTTTTCTTTGTTTTTGAATATATCTTTTTTTGAGCACGCGCGTTTCACCTTTGTTGTTGTATGAAAATTATTCAATTGAAAAATTTTATTTATAAATACGATTATTTAGTTTCATCTTCTTTCTTTGTTTGTATGTCACATACAAATTTATCATCAACAAAATCAAACCAAAGTTGCGACATATATAGTGAAAAATGTAAAGCGCCTAATTGGCTACAAACATGTTTTCCATGTTTTGGACCGCCATTATCATTATTCAGCAATGTCAATGGCAAGCTAAATATAAGTCCACAATTTAAAAGTCAAGCTGGTAAAGAAATAGTTCATCGTAATGATACATTTGGTGGTCTATTACATGATCCTCTAGAAGAAGATATTACATCGATATTACACACAAAAATAGATTTGATACCAGATGATGAATATAAAGAATTAATGAACATAACAAGTCGTAAGTAGAAGCCCTATTAGTCTGACCCTATATTTGAAAAATTATTCGAAATAAAACATAAAGATCAGAAGTTTTTCAAAGAATCGATTATTTATTCAATAGATCTATGAAGAACACTTACACAGCTTCTCATCTATCGAATCGACGCTAAAATCATATCTTTTCTCTATTTTTTGTTTAGCATTTCACATTAACGTTGAGACACTCATTCATGTTATGCAAGTAATGGAAAATTCTATTAAAATGGGTCTTGATCCTACAACACAACATAAATCTGATTTAAAAATGATCCCTACCTATGTAACTACAATAGCAACAAAACGAGAAGAAGGTGATATTCTTGCTCTCGATTTGGGTGGTACCAATTTTCGTACGTTACTCGTTAAAATTCGTCCTCAACATGATCCAGTTGTTATATCCGAAGCACATATTGTACCCGATTCGAAAAAACAAAATTCTCAAGAACTATTTCGTTTTATATCAGATGTTTTAAAATTATTTATGATAAGAAATAAATTAGATTTGAATAAAAAATTTATACTCGGTTTTACGTTTTCATTTCCTTGTCAACAATTGGCATTGAATCGAGCAAATTTTCTTTACCCAACCAAAGGATGGGGTTTACAAGACTTGATTGATCATGATGTCGTAGAAAAATTACAAGAATGTTTGAATGAAAAACAGCTAAACGTAAGAGTAACAGCACTAATTAACGATACAGTGGGGACATTGATAGCATGTGGCTATAAAGTACCATCGTGCAAAGTTGGAATTATTCTTGGTAAGTTTAAAGTTTCATTATTGATCATATGAATAACAGTTGTTTGTTTATTTTCTAGGAACGGGTACGAATGCATGTTACTTTGAAGATATATCAAAAATTCAAACTATTACTGATACAACAGTATTACCGTTAGAAGCCACACAAATGATTATCAACACTGAGTGGGGAGCACTAGGTGACAGTGGCTGTTTAGATTTTGTAGTGAATGAATTTGATCGTGAAGTTGATAAAGTGTCGAATAATCCTGGTAAACAAATATTTGAAAAGTTAATTGCCGGAATGTATATGGGTCGATTAGCAGCGGAAGTGCTCGCTGTTTTAATGAATCACGGTATTATTTTAAAAGCACAACGTGGTCATCAAGAATCTTATCGACAATATAGTCCATTTTGGGTATTGTATAATTTGCAAACGAGTCATATATCAGAAATTGAATTAGATACGGGAAAAACATTTGCTAATACCAGAACAGTAATGAATAAACTGGGATTACCACAAGCATCGGATGCTGATTGTGCTATTATCAGTTATACCTGTCGACTAATATCACGGAGAGCGGCTATGTTAACAGCAGCTGCAATTGCTGTGTTAATGAAGCGTTTACGAGGTAGTAACAAAGTGTGTATTGGAATTGATGGATCATTGTATAGATATCATCCCCGTTTCAACATGATTATACAACGACATTTGAAAACACTTGCACCAGTTCTATTGGACTACGAATTACACATCAGTTCAGATGGAAGTGGCATTGGAGCGGCCATTGTAGCTATCACAGCTGACCAAGAACGACAAAAATTGAAAAAAATAGCACTAAAACCAACCGTAGCATGCTAACAGTATCGACGGCAATCGGTGTCTCTGATTAAAACTACGGGTAGCATGTTAAGCTACACAGATCCTATTTCAACAAAAATTTTCTGCATACTGAAAATGAAAATAACATTATTTTTGAATTTCAAAACGGTCCGTCTGCTTTCTTTACTTACACAATTTTTAAAAATAGTTGCCGAGGGATGTCGAATATATGACTGAATACCTGACAAATGTTTTAGATTCAACTGCCATTTCAAAAATTCGCATTACACTTTCAACTCAGATTATATGGTTAGATAGGCTAAAATGTCCTCTGTCGATCTGCAGAAGTCCAGGGTCGGTAGCTTTTTTCGTTACGGGGACGACTCAGTTTTGCTACGGCAGACCTATCGCATTATTTTAATTCGCGGAACCTCGGAAATAACTGGAAACAGGTTACCGACCATGTTGAATCTCGTGACCACGATGGTTTTTTGGGAAAGTTAAACACATCTAGTGAAAACCTATATTAGGTGAAATCACCCATTTTTGCCTACTTTTACGTAAAATTAGAAAAGTCATAATTCAGTCAAAATCTCTTCAAACTACGCGAGAATATCGAAAAACAAACGTTGCCACGAGATTCAACATGGTCGCTAACCTATGTTCCAGTTATTTTCGAGGTTCCCCGAGTTGAGATAAGGAGATAGGTCTGTCCCAGCTAAGCTGAGCCTCTTCGTAACGGAGAAAGCTACCGACCTCGAACTTATGCAGATCGATAGATGACATTTTGGCCTATTTAACTATATAATTTGAGTTGAAAGTACAACGGGAATTTTTCGAAATGGCAGTTGAATCAAAAAGCATTAGTCAGGTATTTTTTAAAACTTTTGTGATGAAAAGATTGCCCTAAGTCTTCTCTTTCGAATGCCAAAAACCGTAAGTCTCAATCATTTTCTGTTGAAAAGTTATTCAGAAAGTTCTAGAGTGCACTGTATTTTGACTCCTATACTATACTAGCACCGGTGACAACCACATGTTTATCCTTCGAAGTGATGTCGTCGACGTAATTAAAAATCAGCTTATTATTACCATTTATTTACTGAGGTGGCGGCAGAAATACAAAGAACAGAGAGAATATGTAAGTAGAACAGCTAAACACCAGGCAACGCAACTCCTAGTCAAATCCGTGCACATATCGTTCTCCGGGCACAAAAGTGTAAAAAGATTTTTTTGTACCCAGACCGGGCGCAAAATATCTTAAGCGGTCACAAATCTGTCTTAATTCCCGGGCACAAAAATATCTTCGTCTTCCAGAAACGAGTTCCAATAGATTATGATTAGTACTTGATAAAAACCTGCACTTCGGTACGATGACGTAATGGCAACGTTGTACTATAGATATTGTAAAAGACTAATACTCCATAATTTCAACTTTCCGACTCTGATGGATGTGTTAAACAATTTGAGTAAGTTCCATAGCCCAAATGTGAGCTATTGTTTCCCTTCCACAGTAAATGATACGGTTTGTCTCAAAAAAATATTTTTCGTATGTCTTCAAAATGTGCGTATTGAGAAATGCATTAACTGTAACCAGAAAACTACGAAAAAGAATCATAGCATTTCAGTTTATTATAAAAATTTCTTGCTAATAATAAACTGAACGAAACAATGTATCAGTCTTTTAGTCATATTCTTTTGTTCGATGTCTTCTTGTTTTTTTCCTATCTATAATTATAGTGACATATAAAATAGGAAAAGTAACGAACACGAAGAATTATATGATTAGAAGGATGTTAAAAAATAGAAAATGAATTTATTTTTTCTCAGAATATCAACTATATTATTTCAACTATCCTATATGACACGCATAAAACATTCTCATACGCTCGAGTGCGTTAATCATAGTATTATATGATCTCATCTGTTATTTTTGTTGTTCTGTCACGAAGAAAAAAAAAGATAAATTATAAAGTGGCATTTCTATGTGAGTCGTTATAAGTATACGACTTTCTCAGCTGAAAGAAAAACTGAAAAGTAAGACTAGAATAATATAGCATTCATACAGATTCGAGGTTGTGATCATTTTGTTGAGAGTTAACCGTTTGTCTGTTTACATTGCAAACAAAAGAGTTTATTGCAGCATTTGTAAATGTGTAATAAGGTAGATTGCTGTCACTTGGTACATTGCTACAATAAATTGTTTAAAAAATTTGGATTTTATCTGTCATAAAGTGTCAAACTAACTATTGTAAGACGAGTGTAAGAACAAATTCTCCTTCAAATTGCGTCCAGTGAACGTCTATAATGAATGAAAGGTTACATAGATAGATATACAATAATATGTTAAAGAAGAACGAAAAGAGAAAAAAAGTTTTTCTTTCACATTTGGGCGTGGGAATACGAATACATATTATAATATTGCAAGATATGTTTCTTCTATGTCTAGAAATAATATGTTAGATGAAGAAGCGTCGTGAAAAAAATGCGTTCCACATGCAACATATTCATCTTTTTCTTTATCATTAAATATTGTGAACTTAATTATTATTTCTAGTTTTATTATAATGCATTCAAAAGACGAAAAAAGCTAAATCGCAATAAGAATACATAAAGCAAATGACGAGTAAGTACTTTCTTTTTTCGAACTGGTTTGTCATACCTGTATTAATAGATGAATAAATAATATTAGAAGGTACAACGCCTAACATCTGACGGAAATTAAAATGAAAATATTGATTTTTTTCAGAAAAAGGTAATTCATTGCTACAAACCATGGTGAAAGTATGAAGTAGAAGAGATTTAGGGTTGATGGGTTCTTATTTCACAGTCGTTTAGATTATATGTACTACAAGTCTTGTAAATTTGAGAATATATTTTAAGTTTTTTCTTGATTATTTTCGTATATAATTCGGAAGAATGATAAATTTATAGTAAAACTAGAAGAAATTGGAAGTCATTATTGACAAATACTAATTTACGTTTGTACAATGCGAGTTTTCTTGAAAGACATATTGAAAATCTATGCCCATTAGTATATCGGGGTCTAATCGCGCAAAATAACATGTTATTATTTTGATTTAACTAATTTTGATTGTCTTTTTTTATTCTAGAATACTTTTTCTTAATATTCAATTACAAATAACTATATAGAATATGATTCTATGGTTCACCAACAATTTCATCATCGTTCTCGAACAATATCAGTTCGAAACTGTTTTCGTATTCAAACATATTTAAATTTTTACTCAAAATTACATTATACTCTATTTCGTTGGTCAAAACGTTTTTATATCTATACATTTTTATTTACTATTATTATTACGGCTTATGTGTCATATAATATTGAATTTGGTGTATTGTATAATTTAAGACATATGAAACCTGAAACACCGTCAATTATCAATTATCGTCAAAAATTAATTAGTAAACAAAAAAAAGAACAATCAGATGCATACAATTGGTTACAACAATTATATGAACAATCTTCAACAAATAAATTATTTACAAATAATCAATCTACATTTTATAATTATATAAATACATCTGTTTCAACATCGTCGGATTACTACCTATTAAATTATAATAAAACGACAACAACAAAAGTTACTCAGTCAGATATGATCGTAATAACAATATTGTATAGTTCAAATGGTAAGAGACATGAGAACACGTCTCTTCTACTATGTATTCGTTCGGCAATAGTGAAACAAATTTGTCTTAGTAGTTCATCATCATTAGCTGAAAATTAATAACTTCTAATATTTAATGAAAAAAACTGTTCGATGACGAATTAAGAAATGAAGAATATGGACAGTTATAAACTAGAAATAGAAAAACTATGTTTCTTTAACACAAAAAATAAATTTGACTTGATTTCCTATCGAAGATTGTAGAAAATATGCCTAAGATATTTTATTATATGAAATTTGTTCTCTAATTCTATATGTTTCATGTTTTAGGTAATGATCGACAAGAAGGAAAATTTTACATCGGTCAAGTATTAAAAACACTATTAGAACAATACGATGATCCACGAATAATTGTAACAATATGTGAAAATAGTCATTATAATGATGAACAACTACAACATATCGGTGATGAAATAAAATTAATTCGAAAATTAGTTCCTGTGTATATTGTTAATGCTCAAGCAATACATACTCATTCATTAAACATTGAATTAAACGAATATGAACGAGAAAAACAGGCACATTTAAAATGTTTAAAAGCTAATTTTGAATCATTTACATCTTCTGATTATGTATTATTGTTACAAGATGATGCAAAACCTATTGACAAAATATTTTTAAATACTCTACTCTATTTAATTGATCAACGATTTAAACAATGGAAAGAGAAACCGGCATTTCTTAAAATATATCATCCGAGATGGTTAATTGATTATGCAAAACATCCATCAGTCTATATTATTGTTCAATTATTAGCAATGAGTCTACTTTTAACATTTATTGTTTACACCTTTTTACATTATCACTATTATCCTACACCAATAGTAGACGATACACAAATGATAAAATCAAATGGTAAGTGTACGAATAGAGTAAAAAAGTAGGATGACGTTATAAGTGTCCAATCGTCAGATGCACTCTCTACTAAATTTCATTTTGCTTTAGCTTATGAAAAAGATTTAAAATTATTATGTCGTTTTGTATGTAGTAATGAAAATATAAATTATTTTCTCTTTTATTTTCTATTAATTATATCCGTTTTATTTCTATTAAATCATTCAAATATATCTTGGCCATGGCGTCGTTTACATCCCAGTTTATATTCAATTTATGATGCTCCATCTTGTTGTATACCAGGTGTAATTTATTTTCGTCAAACTTATTCGTATGTTCATGATTATCTCTATCAGACACAATGTAAAGAGAGTTATGCAATTGATACCGTTTTAGATAATCTACCAGAACATTATGATTATACATTGAAGACATTACTTTTAGAACCAAATCTTGTACATCATATTGGATTATATTCACGATTAAGACAGTCATATATTAATCCATATTTAATAGACTAGCATAGTTCTTGACAATGATAACTTGTTCACAACAATTTATACATGTTTTGTACTCAAAAGGGTTTAACGACTCTATTGTTATGTGCAATATGTTTTATATTTAGTATTGTCAGCAAAGGTATTAATGTTAATCGTTTTTGCTCTATATCCTTATGCCACTTTTTATTCTATGATCAGTCAGATTTCATAAGTATTAAAACATCCTGTTTATTATATAACAGAAATGGAAATCATTTCTAGAGAAAATATTCAAAGGGATGAAGAGAGAACAGTTTATTTAAAGACTTGAAGAAAAATTAGAACTGGTTGATCATCAAGGTCTTTTACTCATGTGAAAAGTTTGATATCCTCCATGATGCGGACACGGATTGAAATATTTTGCCACGTGCCTACACGGCAAAATAGTCTTGTTTTTGAGAATTCTACGTGTGAACACGTGTGAAAGATAATTTTTCATACGAAAACACGTGTGAGACTATCTTTTTTTATGTGAACACAATTGTAACAAAATTTTGTTGATGGCGCAAATCAGTACTTTTTCAAATTTTAACTCGTGAACACTTCTTTTACATGCGAACATGAAATAAATTCATGCCATTACTCGCGAAAGTCAGTTATTATTTGTGTTCACACCGAAAAGGACAAATGATTGATCGTTGACGCGCGTGAAGCAATTAATTGAAGCGTGAAAGCGCAGGCTCAATTGTTTGCATCGTCACCACACGTGACAAAAAACTTTCTGTTTGTGTTCATTCGTGAAAGTTTTAAGCAAAGCTCCATTCCAGCGTTACCATGCGTAGAAGCAATGCTCTGCGTGCGAACGCGATGCAGATGGATTCAATGCCTGCGTGTTCACTCCTATTAAAGCTGTTTCATAGCGTATCAACAATCAAACTCTTCCTTTTCATGATGAAATCGTGGATAGCTAATCTGTCACGTGGTGAAATGAATTCCCATATGTGACATATTCGCTAATTTATCGACACTTTAACATAATAGGGAATAGCGAAGAAGGAGAACGAAGAGGTATATAACGTTTGTCTAACCCTGTCGTTGTGTTATATACCGCCCATATCGAGGCGTCATAGGCGAAGAAACCGTGCTCTGTAGTATCAGATATTTCATTCATAGAATCGGGAGTGAATAAAATATACAACAAAGATGATAAAGGCGAACCTTGAGGTGTTCCGTTCTTTAATAGTATGACTGCGGAGTGATGTTTCTTTTCCGAATTTTTTCTGGCGAATTTGTGTAGTCGTAAGACGTTGTATAACGTACTTTTCTTCACCAAACATCTGTTGTGAACGTTATTAGGACAAGGAGATGTGTTTTTCAGGCTTTTTAGATACGGCGTTACCTCTTTAGCTGTGATCGCGGACACATCTCGAAGTGACTTTTTGTTCAGATTCTTCAGTTTTGTTTTTATTGTATTTGTTGTGTGGCGATAGAATGGAAGGTCATTCCGCTTCGCTCTGCACACTTCTTGTTCGAAATAGACCAGAAACATCTGTGCTTGCTTCCGATCTGTAGATGTGGTCTGATTTTGATATGTGAGAAAGTCAGAATGACTTTGTTTTGTCCTTTTGTTGTGGTGCCTTTTAACAGTCACTCACACTTTTCTTCAGTTCATTTTCCGCTTCGTTAGTGCTTCCGTTAGCTTCTTAAACCCAACAGGTTTTTCATTCCTAAGCGCGTTTTCAACCAATAGCTTCTGTTTGCAGTATTGCTTTTTATCAGCTTCCAAATTCCATTTTTTCCATCGGCTGTAAAGATGCTTTCCCTTAATTAACGCGACAGGCAAGTTACTCAGGTTAAATTTAATCGGTTTGCGAGCTGGTGGAACAGATGGTTTTGTTGCAGTTTGTAATGAACGTGTCGTACGATTCTATATCATCCGGCGTACTCAGTGACATTGTTCCATCTCATTGAGCTAATAACGTATTCATTTGTAGTCGATAGACCTTGCAGTTAGCCACTCTGAAATTGAAAGATAGATGAGGAGACTGCGGTTTTCTACCAAAAGTGGCAGTTAAATTGAACGTCATCGGCTTATGACAGCTTAAATGGCCCAATGATGGATGAGTTTGACGAAACAGACATCTCCCGGCATTCCATAGTGCTTTTTCACGCAATTGCAGTCGATTTACCACTAGCTATAAAGAGCGTGAAAGTTACCAAAATATTCCGGTGAAAAAGCGCTATAGAACGCCGAGAGATATCTTATTTTGCTCAGAATTCTTCGCTCTATCAGGCTATACAGTTTGCAAAATTTTCTGACTAAAAACTAAGGACTTGGTTTTCCAGCGGTCGGGTTTTCCAGAAGCTCTATTATCAACTTTTGTCATGAAAGGACAAAATGCACCTCATCTGATAGAAAAATCTTCGGGTTATTCAAAACATTATTTAGATTGGTTCCAGCTTTTACTAAAAAGTCAAAAACAAGGCAGTTCTTCTGATTATGACACACTGTACTGTTTAGATAACACCTAAAAGCTTCTTTTCCATATCTTTATACCTGTCTGGATATTGTGACCAGCTTGGTTTATAGAGGCTTTCAAGGGCTATCCAATGGTATGTTTTCGAAAAATACATAATTTTTCATTATGGCAGAAAAACGACTAACAGAGTGTTCAAAGCACTAGAATAGGTGGAAATTGGTCAAGTATTTCAACTATTAACCCATGTGGGTATATTTTTGCTGAGATGCCACCGAGTATTTCGAAGCATAGACTACACAGTTACATTTTCGTAAGAGTATCTTATACATCATTTTGACACCCGTGAATTTCTCTATCGAATGATATATGAAGTGGAGTGGTTAACGAGAAAATAAATCTTTATTATAAATATGAACGACGTTGACCTACCGGTTTGTTCACCATCAACTACTCTCTTCTTTTCACCAACAAAAAGTCAAATAAATGAAGATCAGCGTTTTTAATGAGAACGTTATTACAACGCATATTTTCTGTTAGCCACTTTTTAAGCGTCTAGCACAACCTTCTAGTCCTTAGCTTTCTAGACGTCAAGTAACACGACTTATCAATTAGTAACTGTGACGGTAAATCCTATCCTGTTACGGTATCGTAACATCTGAACGGAAGTAATGCTCTGTTCTATGATTATTTGTTTATTTAAGTTAGTCATTGGTGGTCGTAGAAGAATAAATTGAATCCCATTCTTAGCGTGTGTTAAAAATCAATTTTCAACGTCCGTCATATAAAAATAGTTGATTTATTATTCGTTGAACGACGTTCACAATTGTCATTTTTCAAGTGAGTTTCTATTTCTTCAGCGGAAAACCTAAGCTTAGGATTTACCGTCACAGTTACTAATTGATAGGTCGTGTTACTTGGCGTCTAGAAAGCTAAGGGTTAGAAGGTTGTACTAGACGCTTAAAAAGTGGATTCTCGGTTCTCATTAAGAACCGTAACTGCGATTCTCTTATTTTCGGTTCTTCATCAGGAATCGGAACCGCACTACCGGTTCTGACAATGGAACCGGAACCGTGGTTTCTTAGATGATTGCTTTTTTTCGGAACCGAGAGTTTTGGGCTTGCCTTTCTTTTAACAAAATGAAAACACGCTCTTGACAAAGCTACAAAAGATATATTTGCCTGTCATCGTTTGAAAGAATCCTTTCGTTTACTATAAAACCAATTCTATTTTCTTTCATGAGAAAAATAAATAAATCGAAGTTGAATTGTTGTGTTTTTCTTTCAATTGTGTAGAACAGTCGTGTGAAACTCAGAGAAATGATATTCTTTACTAACTTTTTTAGGTTATATATTCTCCTTTGTGTCTTAATTAAATATGGCTCATGTGTTTTCTTCTCATTTTAGATTCTAAGACTGCGCATTTTTCTTCAATGGTATCGGTCTTTTAGATCTAAGAACATAGTTCAATGTAAAGAATGTCTCCAGTGAACAGTATTATTATTGTATTGTATTGATTTTCTATAAATAATTCCTAAGAATCTTGAAAATCAAGAAGGATTTTCTAGATTTTTGGGAATTCGGTTTTCTATAAAACAGAAAATCCTTGGCGATTTCATATATGGACTTTCTGAAAATCAACGGCGATTTTCTATAAATAATTTTCAAGATTATAGTGTATGCGTTTTTGATTCTAATCTACCCTTATTCAGGATTTAATTGAATATGTCTGTTCATTAGTTGATATTTTTTTGTAACTGTCCCTCAGTTCGTCTGGCTCCAGAGTTATCAGGAGTTGAAAATTTTAAAAGTGACACATTTTCAGAATAATATTAATATAATTACTTTTTTTTCGGTAAAAAAACTATAAATAAAAACTATAATTTTTTGTCTCGGTAAAAAAACTATTACCGTTTCCGGTAAATTTTTTTTACCGTTGTCTCGTTTCAATAAATGTTGTTTGCTTCAGAAAGGACCGTATATTATATGAAGATCAAATATATCTAAAAAACTGCCTATATCATATTTGAATAGGTATGCACCGGTATCGGTATTCATACCGAAATACCGATACCGAAAATACCGACTTTTTTCACTTGGAATTTTTTGGATTTTTTCATTTGAAATGAGATGTTTTAGCGTCCTGGACACCCAAAATGAATCAGGGACGGAAAACAACAGCATTGTTTGCTTTCTAAAGCCAAAGTTTTTCTTTTTTTTCTATCTGCTCAAAATACACAGCTGAGTGTTGTTTATACGTTCTGCTTGTCCAGGATGCTAAAATACCTCATTTCAAATGAAAAACTCCAAAAAATTCCAAGTCAAAAAAAGTTGGTATTTTCGGTATCGGTATATACCGAAGTTCGGTATTTTCGGTATTCGGTATACTGATACCGGTGCATACCTATATTTGAATGACTCTAATGTTTGTGTTTCTAAATGTTCTTCAGATAAATGAGTAAAAGTAATCTGAGTCATGATCAATAGTTCAAATTTCGACGTTACATGTTCTTTTTCTATTCTAAAATATCGTCTATTATTAAAGTTTGTCTTTCAGAAACGTACTATAGCTAAACCCATTAGCTTTGAGATTAACACGATTCTGCATTAATTGTCCAGATATACTAAACGCTCACTCTCACCCTCACCTAAACGCAGAATGCCTGAATTTATATCATCGCATGGTCAGAATTAGAAGGGAATAAAGAAATAAAAACAAAATAAAAGACATAAGTTCGAAGTTCGGTAAAAAAAACTTTACCGGTGAAAAATTCGGTAAAAAGTATTTACCGGATCTTCGGTAAAAAGTTTTTTACCGTTATCGCGGTAATCTCGTTTTTCGGTAAATTCATCTTACCGTTACCGACGGTAAATTACCGGTTACCGCACATTCTTAATTACAAGAAAGCCACCCTATTTATGTCGTTCTTAGAAATGCTATTGTTTATAACTAAACTAACTAAAATGGTAACACGACAGTTGCTCCCCTGGCAGTTGCTGTTCTGACAGTGACCCCCGCGACACTTGCTCCCCAAAGACATTTGCTTCCCTGACGACTGCTTCCTTGCGACAATCGCTTCCCTGGCGACATTTGCTCCCGAACAATACCTGCTCCTTGAAGAGTCCGAAATGATTTTTGAAAAGTTATCGGTTAATGGGGGGATCCCCCCACCCGTTTTTTCCCACCGGTTTGTAGAGAACACCTCGAAGTATATGTCACAACAAAGCTTTCGGTTCCCGAATTTATAGTTTTTTTTATAAATTTTTAAGATTTTTTCGGGTTTTTTGCCCTATTTTTAAAATGTCAATAAAAACTTCATTTTTAGATATGAAAAGTTGACTCTAGCGTAGTTCGATAGAGAACAACGTTATCGAAAAAGGGAGAACATATTGTAAAATTCATCGAGGTGTTGATCAATTCGCACTGAGAGTGGCGCCGAATCCGATAATTTTGCTGGGAGAGTAAAAGTCATTTTTCTCGCGTTCTGCATCAGCTATGAAGTTAGAAAAGACAGTTTCTTATGTAAGTTGGTGAGCTCTATAAAACGAGATTGATTTTAAATGAAGCGGAAAAGCTTTTGGAAATATGGAACACTCCAGATGGATTTGCCCGTCTTGGATTTCAAAGTGATGGAAGGGCATTCGCAGATATAAGTTCCTAAAGTCAATGGACCGAGCGAATGCAGACGAGCGTTACCTTGTGGTTTATCTTCAGAGTATAAATTTTGGTTTTATTTAAAAAATTTCGAGCAATCAGGATCTCATAGATGCCGTTCTGTTGTTTCAAAATTACAATCTTATTAAGTAGTTCAACAATAAAGTTAAGTGTAAAAGTATCTTATCCTAAGCTTTAATATTGAATTTAACGTAATATTCTCTTTTATTTCTCCATCTAGCGCCATTATGTACATCTTCTCATATGACTGGGTAGGAGTCACCAGACGACTAGCGGTCATTGTCTCAGCGCGAAGGGAACTTATACTATGAAATTGGTATCGATTTGCCTCTCTATTGCAAGGTCTTCTTGATTTTTTAGACAAGTTTTCACCGGTTACAAAGATCTTGAGCAAGTAGTTTGTTAGACCAGCTATTTATGTGGCGACCGACAAACAAAAAGCTTATTTACACGTGAAGGAGAATGTTAGCTTTTTCTATTCTCTCTTTGCATTTTTTATAAAGTTGTATTGAAAGCACAGGTTGAGTGTTTCTGAGTTACGAACCTGTTTCGTGTTTCATAAAAATTCTTAGTGCTCGACTTAACTGAGTCTAGACCTAAGTGTATAAAATTAACACGTAAGTGTACAAAACGAAGACTTAAGTCTAGACTTAATTAAGTCGAGCACCTAAGGATTTTTATGAAACATCCCCCGACTGCTTTGAAAACTATCTCTATTCAAATTTCCTTGGTTGATACGATATGATTTATGTAAATCACCGTTGGATGAAAGGTGGTCGAAGGAGTATTTATCTACAAAACAGTGACGGCGTACATCCTACAGGCGGTACGAGCATCTGCTCGTACCTTTTTGATATGTATGAACGATCTTGCTTTGAGAAATAACTTCAGGATGTATATTTCTTAAAACTTGTGTTCAGGCGCGAAATAATACGCACTCTCACAAAAAAAAGTCAATTTAATACTACCTTGAAAGGCTTGTTAAAAAATCACTCGTACTGTCGAAAATTTCTGGATCTACCACTGCTATAAAACGATGGTTCCCGTTCAGACTAGGCATACACAGGAACAAATATATATAAAATTTAAAAAAAATGCAAAGTATATTAGAAGAAAAAGAACACATAATAAGACAGGAGATAAAAAATACCGAAAAGTAAACAACTAAGACATGAACGATTTTGAGATGGTTAAAAGACTAACTGTTGAAAATAGGGTGATATAATGTTCTTTTGAAAGACGAGAAGGAGAAAATTACTAACAGTGGAAGATTATTCCAGTCAGTGACCAGAAAAAAGAAGATTCTCAGATAAACACATAGGAGTCGAACATTAGGGGACGTGTGAGACTGATTATGTCTCCTGGGCAAAAGAAGATAGTATCTGGAGTAGAATTCGTACAGACACTATGAAAAAACAAATTTTTTAATAATCATCCACCGAAAAAAACGAAAAAATCTTCAGTTATTCGAAGGGTGCGCACTTTCTCATACCCCACTTTTTCTCTCACAAAAACAAGAATAGTTATTAATGTTCTCAAAACAGATGAAAAAACAACAACAGAATAAGTTTCAACTCGTTTAAATATTTTAATACTGGACATGACGTCATTTTTTTCTCTAGAAACCTGCTCTTATGAAAATCCGGTACATCACAGCGAGTCTTGAGATTAAATGCGTTTTTATGTATATCGGACATCGATCATAGATACAACGAAGTTTTTTCTTTAAAAAACCGATGAATTTAAAACCAAAGAATTTTTTTATTGATTTTTTATTTCGTTTTAGAGTTTTTTTATCCCTTCCCTGTACTTTTTCTTTATTATTGTTTCTTCTGATCAGAGCATGATAATGAGCGTTAATGGTGATGATTCGAGTGAACTGCCTGATTATTTTGATAATGTTTTATTACAGCACATCGATAAAAATAATTGTTATCAGCATGATGTTGCCGAACATACGATGGACTCTGGCTATTTGACATTTTTTTCCTTCTCATTATCATCGTCGCAGTGTTGCTCTCCCAATCATTCAGTATTACTTCCACAACAGCCAACTGATATTGTTCTTATCGATTATGAACAAGAAATTAAAGAAGACACATCATTAAACAGTGCATATTTTTCATCCTATGAAGATTATGAGATATATTTAAAAACAAAAAAGTATATTGATATATTTACTCGTTTATCTCAACACAGTGTATTTCATCTTATTAATAAAATTTTAAGTTATTTATCTGCGAATGATATTGAACACTGTTCATACGTTTCACGCAATTGGTATAATATCCTTGGTAAATATTATTTCGAACAAAATGAACATAAACAGTTTAAAAATGTTAAACGAAATTTATTTTCAAGTGAGAGAAATACTGTTTATGAAATATTATCACAACAAACACCGTTAAAACGACAATGTCGATCGCAATTATCACAGCATCATCTTCATTGTCTGTTTATACCCACACCAATTTCTATCAATAATACAGCAACACGTGTTTCACAACATCATCCATTACATCCCCTAACAAATATGTCTTATTCTTCAACTCCAGTACAAAACTCGTCCTCATCTCGTATACCATCGGTAAATACCAATGATGATCAAAATGTTCATCCATTAGAGATTGATAATCGACCATTTCAAAGGTTATTATTTTCTCCTCCGTCAACAAAAAAACGAAAAACATATCGCTATGAGTATTTGAAATATCTTCATGGTCCAACAATTCCAAAACGTTGTCCGATTTGTTCTTATATATCTGTTGTAGATGTTAATGATCAACATGGTATTTGTTCAAATCCAACGTGTCAAAATAATTTTTGTTATCGTTGTTCCGGACCCTATCATCCATTGAGTCCGTGTAAAATAAAAACTGGTCCAATTATGTCACCATTAAAAAAACGACAACCAATATCACCCATATTTTCAAATAAAACACGTACAAATTTAAAACGTTTAGCATTGAAATAAACAATATTGTATATATAGTAATCTTTTACCTTGCACGTGCTCATTGAAAATGTTTCATACGCCTCATACCTAGGAAACGTTCAATGAGATCATGCACTGTCCATTTCTTGAGACATGTTTTATATTTATCGCTAACTGAAGCCGTTCCTTTTTTATGTTTTAATATAATATAGTAGTTGAATTTTACAATTTCCTGTTTTTTGTCACGTAAAAATCTGGTAGACTCATTTCATTAGCCTTATTATTAAGAATGTGTGGTAACCGGTAAATTTGATACGATAAAAAATCTTTTACTGTTACCGCTTTATTGTCACGGTAAAAAAGCTATTACTGTTAATTTTTCTGGTAAATTCTTTTTTACCATTGTCTTGTTTCAATAAGCGTTGTTTATTTCTCAAAGGATCGTATATTATAGTCAATCTGACTAGCAAAAGAAAAGTGAATAAGGTTGATAGTGTAATCTCGACAACTTGTATCAAAAAACAACCATCATAATGAACTCAACAGTCAAAATTTTCATTAGAGTGAAAATATGATCTGCGATCCGATTGCAATTAACAATGATCAGAATTAGAACAGAATAAAGAAATAACAGCAAAGTATCAGAAATAAGTTCGATAAAAAATACTTTACTGAAGAAAAATTTAGTAAAGAATATTTACTAGACTCTTGGTAAAAACGTTTAAAACTGTTACTGTGGTAATCCCGTTTTTTGTTAAATTCATCTTACCGTTACTGACGGTACATTACCGGTTACCGCGCATTCTTATTACTGGACCTTATAATCACTTGTTCCATATATGTATCATCTGTTTGCATGTAATTAATATCGCTTTATTTTTTATTTGCCTTGTTGTCTCATTACGAAAGTAGGAAGCATTATGCCAGATTGTCTATTGATTCTTTTCAATAATAGCAAATTGGTTAATTAGTTTTCTTATACGTATCAAGTTAAAAATGGGCTGGCAAAACTAGTGCTTTCTTTTTTGTATTTTGCTTGTATTTCTTTGTAAAAGAAATTTTTTGAGTTTTGTCTCTGTGTATGATATACAGTTAGCGTGTGTGTCTGTATGTCAAACAATCAAAATCTGTTTCTTTTTTTGTTTGTTACTTCTTTTTTTATATGTTATCTAATATGTTAGTGTGTTTGTGTCTCTGCTTTATTTATATAATTTCGGTTTTTTTTGTTCTAACACCAATAATAATTAATATCATTCTTTTTTATTTGAAAGCTAACAGGAGAAAGAGAACGAGAGAGAGAGAGGTAGAGTTCTAAATATAAATACAACACATATCTAGACACAGCGAATTAATGTTATTTACAACCGTGAAAAAAGGAAATAAACAACGTAGATGAAACTAAGCAACTGGTGAATTTGCAAATTTTTCCGTTAACCAACGATTATGTAATTGTACAAGATCAAGTGCTTGTCGTTTTATTTGTTCATATTGTCCTTGAGCATTTTGAGATGATAGTGTCTCTTCTGCAGTGAAAACAGATTGTCCCAACGTTTGTAACGTTTTTTCTAATCCAACAAGCTATTAAAAAAAAAACAATAACAGAAAACGTGAGCTTGAATATATGATGAACAAGATCTTCTTACTTGTTGATGAGTATCATTATCGTGCACTTGTCCTTGAATTGCTTCATATTGAGAATGAAGCATTTGAATTGCTAGCTTTGTAGCTTGACGTTGTTTTGCCATATTGATTTTATCTGCAGCTAATCGCTAAAAAAAGCAGTAGACATAACCGTGATATAGTTTATCAGACACACAATTATTTCTTACTAGTTTTCGTTTTTCAGCATTTTTCTTCAAACCCTCTAAATCACTAAATTTCTCCAAATCTTCTTGCATTTTTATCCATTTTGTTTTTAATTCTTCTCGTTCATCATTTAAACGTTGATCTAATGTTTCTAATTTATCATAATCTTGCTTTAATTTTCGGTGTTGTTCTTTTAATATAATATTTGTATCATTTGATTTTTTCTTTTCCGATTCTTTATTCTCTAAATTAGACTTTAATTCTGAGTATTCATCCTTTGATGGTAAATTTTGTCCTTTCATCAAACCACGACTTAATATTTGTACAAGATTTAAATTTGATTTTTGAACAGATTTTAATTGTGATAAATTTTGTTCTTTTGTTTCAGCATAACTCTCTATAAATTCATCAATTTGTTGTTCTTTTTTTTTTAATTCAAAATATTTTTGCGTTGTATCATCATCAACTGGTTGTTGATCTTTTGCTGACGCTTTAGTGGTGGTTATTGATTGTTGACGATCATTATCCAACTCCTGATATTCACGTTTTAAACTTTCATTACGTTCTTTTAATTCTTTGATTTGTCGTTCCATCGAGGCAATTTCTTGATTTTCTTCTCTAACTTGTTGTGTTAGTTTTTGTTGTTCTTGATCAGGTGTCATAGAATTTTTACTTTCTTCTTGTAATTGTTCACGTTTTGTCTCCAGTTCATGTAATTGTTCAACTAACGATAAAGCGTCTTGTTTGATTACTGAACCGGACATTTGCTGTAAAAAAATAAGCAAAATCAAACTATTAGATCAGTTTGAATGTTAGTGGAATGTTTATGGATACTTAGATCTAAATGGAATCGAGATAGGTATTACCTCAAACTAAATAATTGTAACTGTACTTTCTTCTAACGCAAGCTCAAAGACTATAAGACTTACAACTGAACATGACAAAAATAGATATAAACAAGAGACATACGAACAAAAATCCCTTTATTTAAGCTCTCCACATTACCGACGCTACGCTGCTTAAGTAATTCAATAAGTGTCTGTAATGTTTTAAGCATATTATAATACTTAATGAAATGAAACAATTCTATGTATCTTCATACTTCTCTCATTGTATTCATTTGACCTTCCAGTGTACTAATTTCATTTTGCATTGCATCCATTTGCTGTTGTAATTTATCAGAGTAGGATTTAATTTTTGAATAACGTTGTTTCAATTCGGGATTCTATACAAACAAATAGAGCCGTTCACAGGGTGTTTTACATTGCCTATAACTACAGACCATATTTGCTAACAATTTTTCGGACTTCTTTTTCTCATCTGCTAAGTCACGTTCCAAACGATGTAATTGGTCTTCTTTTCTAATAATAAGTCAATATACTAGAATTACAGAACATATACACACAAGTATATTTCTTCTTACCTTCGTTTTTCGACATAAATTTCGTCAATACCAAGTTCAACTTGATGATTATGAGACGTCAAATCCATTCTAAACAAGAGAAGAGAGATGTAAGATATTATACCGCAAAATCATCTTTTAACTTACAGTTCTTTTTTCAGTTCAGCCACTTCGCCTGACGTTTGCAAACGATCAATAATCTACATAAAAGAGTTTAGTATAATACATTTTTGTGAAAAGCGAAGTGGTACATATACCATATTATAATCGCCCAATTCATTACGTAGACTTTCGATTTGTTGTGATAATTCTTCAGCCCTATACAAATGCAGTTGACATGAAGCAGTTATTGTAAACTCTACATTCTACTGACGTACGCTTTACTCAAGGCAGAATATTGCTTATTATCTTCTGTAAATGAATCAGTGTCTTTTTGTAGACGATTTGTTTCTGTTTCAAGTTCGTTAACTTTAGACCTTAAAAAGTACAATCATCCGTTTAGTTCTTTTTTCCGTAAATTTTGAGTTTTTCTTACCTCACTAAACCGACATAATATGTTCTATCCATAACTTGACGACCTGCTAAACTCGCATTTGCTTGTATACCACCTAATCCTCCCCGCGTCATTGGTGTATCTTCAACCTTGATACGCATAGTCGAACCGGGACCACCACGACTCACGGGACGTTGCTAAAACAAAAAAAATAGCAAGCAAGTTATTACATGTACGAAAAAAAGCATGGAAGACGTCTCTGTTGAATTTAGAACAAATTTACTTACACCTGCGGCTGTTGTTAGACGCGTTGCTGTCCCAGTTGGTCGTCCGCTAGCAGTACCTAAGGACGAAGAGTGAAATAACCATTTAGTCTCAAATACAAAGTTACTGTAAAAGACTTACTTACCTGGTGCATTTCTTGAAGAAGGAGGAATTGCACGAGACATTTTACCTCAGTGTTATCTAAAAGTGGGATAAAATACACTTTAACCATCTTTAGTGTAAAATGAGGAAACAACTACGTAGAAACTCGAATCAAATGTTATTATTTTGCAAAACATAGACAAAATACTATGAAACAGAAAGGGAAATACGAAGTTTTTCTCATATGGTAAACTTGAGACCTTTGAGAAAAGCGATAATTTGTTGTAATCGATTAGATCATATAGTATATCTGCATGGTGATATATCTATAAAACAAACAGAGAGATGTTAACACAAAAGTTCAGGGCAAAGCTCCGTAATCAACGTAACAAATGACAAAAATGCTCTATCTTGCGCTTAGTTTTTGTCTGCCATATCTCAAACCATGAAATTTTAATATAAGCCGTTTCGCCATGATGACAAACGTAAATCCAAATCACTTAACTACCCATAGAGGATTTTATTCTTGAGAACATACTTGTCTGTATTATTAATTTTATATATCGCGAACTACGGAAGTTTTATAGTAAATAATAACACTATATTGGACAAAAGACTGATGAATAGATGTCACTAATCATAGGAAAATGTCGATCACCGGCGACAAAACGGTTATTGTTTATATATTGACTATTATATGCACTAACACATAAGATATCATAAGAAATACTGTGACAGTGGAATATAGCCCTAAGTTAGACGACAGGATTTATTATGTTTTTCTGGTATTTGAATGCTCATGTCACTTTGTACGCCTATTACAAAACTCATGTCGATTTACTCGATATCATTTTATGAGTAGAGGTATTCATAAATGAACTGATATGCTAATCTCGTATTCTCCCTTGACCGTGGTATGTAAGAAAAGGGAAATGTCTTCGTTTTTCCGGTATACATGACAATAACTTAAACTGAATACGAAGAATTCGAAAAACTACATTCCTTTGTAGTTTTTCTGTATGAAAACTAGATGAATAAGTTCCGATAAAGTATCCGATTTTGATATTTAAAACCGTGAATAGTAGCGTGGCTAGATGAAATAAGTGCCACAATATATTGCAAAAATACTTACTTTCTGATCGTTTACAAACAAGATTTCATGTCTTGTGGCAATATTTCACAAAAATCAAAGCGACACCTTTCGAAATGTTTCCAGGATTTCATATGATTATGAATAATTCTTCAAATCTTTTTATGATTTCCATATATTCTGGTGAGAAATTGTCTATTGTTTTTCGATTTAGTTCCTTCCCTTTTGTGATATACAAACAGAGAAGACAGCTATTTTGTAGTACTCGAAAAACTGTATTGACTAGCAAGATTTTAAATGTTTGTTATTACAAGCGGTTGGGAGCAAACGTTGTTTTCTATTTGCCAGAAAACATCATGCTAAGATTGGATTTGTTTTATTTTAAAGGAAAACTCTTTTACATCCGAACGGAAAAAGTTCTATAGCTCCGTTACGTCTACTGTACTAAGACGAAAAAGTCAAATTTTCTCATTTTTAGGATGAGTTTTGGTAACAGCGCTTTTTGTGCAAGAAAACCACGTTTAAAGCGAACCTGTGATATACGAAAAGAAAGACGACACTTACGTGCATCAGAAAATATATTTTATTCCACTTTGATGTATGGTGACTTGCTCAAAATAAATTTGTTTCCCAGTGTCTTTTGGACTAGGACGTACTCGATATTGCATATTCGTAGTGTTTCCTCCATAGTCTCTTATTTCTAAGTTATTCAAAAAAATGCTCAATATATTTTTTGTAGAAAATTAGACGGCACGTCTTCTGAAAAAGAAATTAAAATTTTATCATATTTCTGGATTGAGATATGTGCAAAATAAAGAATGTTGTAAACATTGTGGAACATCCGATAAAATAAATAGATGTAGCAGAAAATAGCTTAAATCACATAACTCATCTTCAGCAGTTCGTAAATACCTTAGGTTGTATGGATAAATCCACTACTAGAGTGCAAATCTATCATTCTTTTTTCTGCTTGGTACGGTCTATATATTTTGAATAAAGATACTCGAACATCTTCATTTATTTGGTGAGCCGAACTCAACATTTTAAAATGTTTCAGCACTTGTCATGATCTGCAGATTTGTAGAGACATAAACAATACTGGGAGAATCTTTTTACAATTGATGTTTCGATAGTTTTCTCTTTTTGTTCATTCGTAAAATGTTGTTCGTTTACACTGATTTATTAATGCGGTGCGAAGCATAGACCGCATTCTAGTAATAAACTACTTGTTTACTTTCTACGATACAAAACTGTCATTTTCTGTAATGATTTTCTCGTAAGTCAGAAGGGCTACCGTAAAGTTTTAAACGGGAGCAGTGAGTTGCGAGGCCGAATTAGTAAATGTCCTCTTTTGAGACTTTGTGGCTAGTCCAGTCATTAATCAGAAGGCTCGAAAGAAGATGTTTTGAACGTGACAAAAAACGGTCAAAAGTGTCACGGCGTCACGGTTTTTCTTTGATTAATACAGATTAATTAGAATAGTTTCCAACTTGACAAACTATCACATCTTGTAGAGCAAACAATTTTCTACTAAGTGGTATACTTATTCAATGTTTACCAGCTCGTCTTCACTCTTTTAGACACGCTTTTCAGATAACCCAAAAATCGATTTTTGGGGCTGTTTGTACAACAGCTGTATTTTCATAAAGAATCAATGTTTAGAGCCGAGATACTTTTCATTTTGTAGAGAAATGTTTAATCTACTCAATTATCTAGTTGCCATTTTAGATTAGTTTGTAACTTTATTGCAATAATACGGTTTATGCGATTTAGTAAGGAGAGGCAGCCGGGAGATCATTACGAGAATATATTAATATTGCTTTTATCAATTGATTCACTAGAAGATTTAAAAACGGGAGGTTCGTATCAGCAATTCTATGAAATTTGGGTTTTTCTGGATGTTGCTCACAATACAATTGAAAGAGTTAAACCTGCTGTTGATGAGAATACGGCAAAGTATGAGATATACAATGCAGACTTAGACGCAATGGAAGATACACTTCGAAAAGTAGCAGAGGCGAGTGAAATTGAAGAATGGGCGTTAATGGTACATAGAAAACATCGTGTGGTTGAACAATTATGCGAATCAAGAAATGAGGAAAATGCTGATCTTAATACCATGTTTCCGAATAAAGTTGTGAAACCTTCAACGAATTTAGATCACATCAAACAAGTTATTGTTCAGGACAATGTTTGAATTTACTGAGAACAATGAATGAGAAACAGCAACATGTATTCTACTATGCTCGCAACTGGTGTCTTCGTAAACAGTAAAATAAACTGATTTATCACGCAGTAACAACTGATTCTCAAACATCATTCTACTACAGACACAACACACAAAATCTGGTCCTTCCTTTGAAATAGTTTGGAACTTCTCATACTGTTTGACATAGAACGGAATTGCCTGCAGTCTTTTCTTCTGTCTCACGTATTTTTCTTATTAACATTTCTACATTTCTGCTTTTTTTTAACCGAAGAATTATTATGATATCTAGAAACACTCGATATCTAGAAACACTATGATATAAACCCTTTTTATGAGCTGTAGTTGCTGTTCTTGTTTTCAAACGTACCTGTGGATTCGGATGATACTCATCCAAGGAAGCGTTTATGCATGCTTTACGAAAAGTAGGATTTTGCAAATACCGTGTTTTCTTTCGTCTATTGTTACCACTGTTGGTTTTTTCCCGATACACATCATCAAGTTGGTATCTACGTTTACGCTTTTTCTTTCGAGATACACTGTCATTTGAAATTATTTTCTATAGATTGACTTTTCACATTTGCCAGAATCGATAAGGAATTTCTAAAAGGTTGAAAAATCGGCAGCGATTTTCTATGAATAATTTTCAACATTGTAGAAAATCGACTCAATTTTCCAGATTCTAGAAAATCAAAATCGAATAAATCCCAATATTCTTGAAATTCGACAGCGGTTTTCTAAATAGAAAAATGGAATGGAAAATCGAATTCGATTTTCTAAGAAGACGAATCGGTGTTTTTTTCGTGCTTCTTTCACATCTATTAAAGCCTATACATTGCAACAAATTGTCCTGTAACAGATTTGTACTCCTTTTAGTATTTAATATCGAAACGTTAGTAGATTCGGAAAGTTCTCTCAGTTTTTGCAAATCAGCATATTCTTCGAGAAGTATTGTTGCTGTATGACACTTGGAGATCACAAAGAGGTACTGAGAAGGTTCTTGGATTACCTGGTTAAGACAAAGTCGAGTTCCACCGCAACTTTATGATGATCGCAAAGAGATTCGCTCTTGCTAATAATCCTCATTTTTATGTCTGAACTTAGTATCTTCCAAACATGTACTTGGCTCTATTAACTCAAAGACATAATCCTAACAATTCACATTTATTTTATTATTTTTTAAATATAATAACAGTCGTGCAACACGTGATCAATGTCAAATTTGGTTTTCATTAGTAAACGATCCATATTGTTATCCAATAAGCTGAAATAATACATCCCACTCAACTTCGAAGTTCAATAGCTTTTAATAATGGTGAAAAAGTTTATCTTCAGCCATTTTCACTTTGCAAGTCTCTGATTATCAGCATTCTCACTCAAATTGTTCTTCCTCATCATCTGGAAATTCACTGAGGGTTTCCTATAAATGGTTCCCAACAATGTAGAAAATCGATGTCGATTTTCCACATTATTGGAAATTCGATTTTCTATAATCTGGAAAATCCGTGAGGATTTTATAGTAGGGTTTTTGAGCAGAGGGCTTTCGGAAATATTGCAATTAAAAATATTCGCTGTTATCATTTAAACTTGTAAACAGGCATACTCGACAGAATTCACTTTTACCTAATTAAAAACAGTTTTTATTTTGGAGAAAGCTCAAAAATCTGAGATTTTCCAGGGATTTTTGGCTTATAACAAGCTCTATCGATTTTGCAAAAATGTGAAAAAATCGTCCTCTGAAGAAGAGGGAGGGCGGGTGCTACTTAACTCACGAGGGAACATATCCAACTGTCAAATCGCTTTTCTAACGAAATGCGGTAGCTTATAGGTAATCGATCATGCTGATTCCGAATATGATAGCCGTTTTGGCTAATAGGCCTTTCCTAATCGGT
>CAJNOQ010001988.1:0-27061 GCA_905250885.1 Didymodactylos carnosus | reverse complement strand
GCAGAGAAATTCGCTGTTGTTGTTGTTTATTTGATGAAGTATTATTTGACTGATTTTTGGTCATATTTGGTTGTGAATTAGATTTTGGTAAAAATGCCGTTTTTGGTCCATAAAAATAATTTTTAATACCACCAAATACAGATTGTAAACGATTTATCCTTTGTTGTGTACCAATTAGTGTATTATCAATTGTATCAAGATTATTGTCAATTTTTTCCAATTTTTCACGTTGTGTAGCAAGTTCCTAAATCAAACGAATAGAAATGTCATAAAATTATAAAATCTTTACAAATTATTTTAGTGTAAAACTAACCGTAGCTGTATTTATTCCAAGTTGTTCAGATTCTGATACTAAATTAACCATATGATGACTTCGGTCAAGCATACTATTTTTGTATTGATGAATTTGACGTTGAATCGATTCCGACGATTCATCGTCTTTATTATTGTTCATATTTGAACGATAAGTGTTATTATTATCCGAAAAACTCATTTTCTAAAAAATAAATAATTATTTGATTTCAAATGATAAAGAATAAATGCAAATAAAGTAATTAACCATTTCTCAAAAATTGATTAATTCAAGTCTCTTAAAACATTTATTGAGGAAGATTATTATAGTTTTAAGTCTTTTATATCAAATCTTCCTTTAAAATTATTGTTCTTTTTATTTATATAATGTTTCAGTAACGGTATTTTCTTCAGACAATAATTAATAGTATTAAAAATATGTATACAATGTACAAAGCAAAGAAAGAAGGAATATCGATACAAGTAGAATGATAATCACATATTTTTAATTTTTGTGTATAACGTGATGTACGATGACATACATTCTTTCTCCATATAAATTTTTAAACTAGCATCTTTTGATCGCTACTAAAACGCTATGAAAATAAATAAAAGTACTTGTAAATAGAAAGGATGCATTAAAAGACTGCATTAAAAAAGATTACAATGCAATCGTATTATATTATTGAACGTCCCAAAGAAAAGCGGAGGCTGGTGGCAGAATTATTCATCACTAGTCCTTCATTGTTCTGTTAGTTGTGTAAATCCTTTCTACTTTTTATTACAGCACGCTCATACCACTTGACGTCGTATATAGTAATAATTAGTCATTCTTTATGATGCATGACTGGTGTCATCAGAGCGAGTTTCTGTTTTGCACTAATCAGATTTCAGAGAAGCACCTCTATATTTTTTTAATTAAACCGTGCATTTTAAACAGCTCGGAGTGTTGCCACTTATAAAACTATAGGGTTATGAAGAAAACGATGCAATGTAATACTATAATCCGGTGAATGAATGATTCATTTCGTTCTAGTTTGATTGGTCGAATAAAACAATGATTCATGCACTCTCTGTGTCATGTTTCCAAAAATATGAATAAATAGATAATTCTTTTTTATTCTAGCGGTTCAACATCATGAACTCTTCTGATTCTTCTTGGACATGAAAGGGATGAAAGTAAAAAGAAACCTTTTCAAAAGTTCTGCGTGACTAGCGTAGAAGACCATGTGTTTTGTGATAGAAATGGAATCAACTGCACTGTTATTTTTTTCATTATGCGTCTACTAAACGTCCTTTATGGTATGTTTGTTGAGGAATCTGGATATTTTCAAGTTCTCCACTGTTAAAGTAGAAATGAAAGGTTGATATTATATTACAATAATGTTGCACATCCAAAAAGAGCGTTACATTCCTCAGTATGAAAAATAGTGATTGATGCAGGAGATTCTTATGCAGCCATATTTATTTATTCATTGAATTATTGAGCTGATCTAT
Organism: Didymodactylos carnosus; assembly: GCA_905250885.1. Lineage (NCBI taxonomy): Eukaryota > Metazoa > Rotifera > Eurotatoria > Philodinida > Philodinidae > Didymodactylos > Didymodactylos carnosus. Next base: position 25,273 of record CAJNOQ010001988.1, on the reverse strand, counting down.
TAAATGGTGTATCTTCTGTTGTATTCAGTACACCTCGAATGAGTACGTTGTATTATACATCTGAAAGTGAGCAGACATTAAAACATGTTGAATTATTCGTTAAACGATTTATCTAATGAATTGCATGTATTTTAAGAAATTTTATACTACAAGCGACTAAATATGTAGACCTCTTCTTGCTGATTTGCACGACCCAATTTGTGGTAGAAGGTTTGATAAGTTGTGAAATTATCTCTTACAAAAGAATTATTCACTTTTGATTGAAAGTGAACCGCAAACCGCTGAATTAATCGCTCAGACGCACGGTATTTTTCGACTAACCGTTATAACAGGCATTTTTTTGCGCCAGTAAGCGACGTGGGTACCGTTCTTATTCTGAATATTTTTCATTTTCATTTTAAATTTTGAACTTTAACGTGCTATATTGCGGTAAAGCTGTTCCTTAGTTGCGTTACTATACCGATGAAGTGTACAGTTGAGTATTAGTGTTCGGCCGATAAGTACCTTCGATCGCAGGCGAAAACACAGTTAAAGCCAGGCGAAATTTACGCTTCACTAAGCCATGGAGAAAAGTACGAAGTTTTCTGATAAGTCATTTTAATCTTATATACGTAAGGTGACTCTGATACAAAGCGGTGATTGAAAAAGAGTCGGTTAATACCGGTTTTTTTGAGAATCGTCGGTAAACCTCGTTTTTCGATAAAAATAGACGGCATGAGCGTTAACAACAACGCTCATATTGATCAACGCAAAAACTTTTGTAATCTATTTTAATAACTGTTATTTTATACGCTCATAAAACTTGAAAAGTTTGATGTAATTCCCGTATTTCTCGATTGAAGTGAGAAATTTCTTTTGATCTTCTGTCTATTCTTTTAGATTTGTTATTTAGTTTATATAAGTTTTTACGTCGATTGACTTAAAACAATGCCAAATGAAAAATGGATTAATGAATTGAAGACCGTTATGCAAGTGGCACGGTCACGATTAGATGTCAGAGAAAAGAAGAAAACGGAACAAGTAGCGAAAGAACGTGCTGGTGTTGCTGAATTTGTTCGAATAAATAAAATTCCCCGTGCTCGTATTGGCAAGTTTTTAATTCTAATCGTACTTGAGCTTGTAATTGTGAACATTGTTCGTCTTTTAGCTACTGAACACATTGTACGAGAAGATTACAAAATTGAAGCAATGGAAAAAGTTGATGCTTACATTGATATTTTACTTATGAGAATTAGTTTAATCAAAGATCGACCGTAAGTTATTCTTTTCTCGTACAAGCTTTCTTGTTCAGCAAAATACGAGAGAAAGTGTTAAGCATTTGTTTTTTCGGCTCAACATCATTTAAGAAGTGAGATACATAATTGTAAGTAGCATATGTATAAACTATATAATAATGGTATTCCTATACAAACGAAGGATATTTTTTTCTAAACAGGTAGACATTTAAAGGATATTTAAAATAAAATCGCCTTTATTTAACGAGTAAAGCTATCTGAAAAGAGTTCTTGTAAATGATAAGTCTAAAAAGTTTCAGATTTTCAAAAAAAATACAAACTTTTTTGGTATAGAGAGTTTTTTAAAAGAATGTCTAACAAAAATTTTATCGGTCAAAATTCACTGAAATGTTCTTAAAGTATTTCAGTATAGTTTCACATTAATAACGCTAGTTTCTGATCATTTATTTGAAATACGATCTAAACCTTTTCGTGTGACGTTCGAGAACGTAATAAGAACGTCTAAGGTAAACTTTATTTTAAAAGAGTACAGTTAGAAAAGTGTTTACTACGCAAGAAAACTCATACGTGGAACAGTCTCATCGCACTATATGGTTTTAGACGCCAAGTTAATATCATAGATGCACTATACTGCATTGAAATAGTAGAAACTGATAGTTTTTTTACATTATTTAATGATCTATGCCATTTCTAATAATTTCGTCTATTTATTTTTATTTCAGAAAAAATGGTCAAAGTATGTTACATCTCTATAATTTGAAATAGAAAACATAGCACTAGTAGAAGTATTTTTTTATTGAATCTTTTAGTTGATCCTGCTGTTGAAAAACCATTAGCCAATATATTATGGGCGTCACCATTTTTACAACAAGATATACCAGAATTAGGACAAATAACGGCAATATTTAAACGACATTTTACTCCGGAATACGTGTCAATGTGTGAAATGAATAAAATTGAATTAGTTGACGTTGATCTGGTACGATGTTTAAGTTGTGATTTAATACCAAAATTATTAATTGAAAAATATTTAATTGAAATAACACGTAGTAACAATGTTGCATTTGAACCTGATCCAGCGGTCATGGCGCAAGATGAATTTTGGGCTATTGGTCAACGTTATGTTCAACATCCACCACCACCACCAGAAGAAAGAAAACAACCACCACCATCAAGCGGTGGATCATCCAACAGCGGTGGTTCAGGAGGAGGAAATGGCATCACTGGTGGTCTCGCTTTTCCTGATATTCCACAATCGACACCCAGTGCACCACAGGTAACAAAAATAAGTTCTATTTATAAGAATTTATTTTTTCACTTTCCAATACGGTGCAGATAACAAAAACAAATTTTTTATAGTTCGAAAAGCCCCCACCACACTATTCTTCAGTAAGTGTCCTAATCAATAGAAATTTGTTGTTATCATGTCTTCTATTTTTTTGTGAGAAAATTTCCTGCATGATGTTTGTGTGCGTGTGTGTGAGGATGGTCTTTGATCCTGCTCATTTATTAACATAGATTTTTCAAAGATTAGCTGTTAGCTAGAAAATTTTTTTAATCATCGTCGAAAACACCTGTTTTTATAGGCTCATACGACTACTGCTCTTAACAATAATTTGAATGAAGATAAACCAAATTATTTTTTGGAAAAGAATAATCCTAATTCTAAATACACTAATGATGAGTCTTTAGTCGAAGATAATTTAACAATATATCTTGAAGATAAACGCGTTCATCACGTATGTAATGGGAAACTCTATTAACATACCAGAAGCATGTCTTTTTTGCATGTAGTAACACAAGTAAAATACAGTTTAGATGTAGTCTATAAAATAGTTTATTTATACGCACGTTAAATGAGATAAACTATTCTTTATTACTAAATTTTTGTTTAGGAAAAAAAGTTTGAAGCAATCTTTTTTATTAGAAATTTGAGATATGAGATGTTTCGCTATGCTTTCATCATCAATAGTGAAAAAAGAATAATTAGTATAAACTTTTTTATTTTAAAGAATAATTATAATTCGAGTATCATTTGTTCTGATGTGTTTTCTTGTATGATGATAATTCGCTTATAAGTTATATTGGTCGTCTCCTGCTTGTTGCTTCAGTCATTAATTGCTCGACACCTGCATGCTATAAAAAATAGAAATACTATTATTTTGTCTTTTAGATAAATTTACAAAAGCCAAATAAACGTGAGGGTATTTCTAAGAGATAGATGTGCTGCATGTATTCCTGTTTTTATTCAGCTTTTCTCTTGCACCCTCTAAATACCCAAACCAGTTGTTAATAAATTTTCTTTTATGATGATTTTTCTTATTTATTTTTGATTCTTAAGTATAAATAAATAGGCATTTATATTTTCTTTGTTTATTTGAGCCTCAACCACCTCCTCCATCAGCACAATATCCAAATATTAATTTTGCTCAACCACCACCATCAACGAATCCCAGCCCAGCTTATCCACCTTCGAATATGATGCCAAGAATTGGTTTTAATCTTAATGATCAAAAACACAATGATGTACCAGGTGTTAATGACTTTCCTCAAGTGCCTTCAAACGATCAATCAAATACGGCTGCTAGTGGACAATCCGATGATACTGGTTTCGATGATTTAGCAAGAAGATTTGAAGAATTGAAGAAAAGAAAATAAATTTATTCGAATTAATGTAGATTGTACAGTTCAGATTTATTGAATGTGATTTATTTTCATTCTAACGCTTTCGCTTGTTTCTCTTATTTTCGCTTGATGAATGCAGACTCTTATGGTCAGTCATTCATATTTTTCGATTTCAACTTTTCATCTCAAAGTATAACTTTTTCTTTGTCAATTGAAAATTAAACGTGTTCGTATCTTCTGTTTTGTATGGTGTTTCTTGTAGAAGAAAGTATGACAATTGTCTCTCTTATGTTCTTTTTTTTCTGCTGTTCAGATTATTTTATTTTCTTGTTGGTACATTCGTTCGATAGACAAAGATGTTTCTTTACCAATTTACCTAAGGATTTACGCCTTGTCTCCACCCGTGTGAATTAGTTTATTTTCGAATGCTTTTTGTGATGATGATTCTGTTGAATCAGACGGCAATGTTTCATCTGGTGTAATTGATTGAGCTGTTCGATTTTTACCATGTTGTGTTTCTACAATTAAATCAAATAGATAAGCCAATATCCAACGGTTTACCTCTCCGTAGTGAATGTTGCTGTAATTAGAGATTATTGATTGCATTATTATGTACCATTTTTACAGTTACATGTAAAGAAATTGTAAATCTAATAAGGAAACTCTTCTGCATTTTCCAATATACAAAAATATAAATCGTTTCAAGATTAAAAATATCATCAGCGAAGGCACAGATTGATTAATATATCAGCCTTCACTTGCTTTTGTATATATCTCAAATTTCTCCTGTTCTTTGCGGTGTTTTTGTCAAAAAATTGAAAAATTGAACTGTCCTCAAACCTATTTGTATATAAATACTCTTCTGATACCTAAGACAGGCTAGTCGAAAGCGACTTTTCAAAAAAATATGAATATTTTGCAATTTACTCTCTCTATACTTGTACAGACACAAAATAAAGTTGATATTCGTGATCACCGTGACACCTGGATCGAATAATGTATGTTTCCCTAATTTTCCGAAAAAAATTCTAGCTAAAAACTGGAGAAATTAGGTTTTTCAAGAGTTTTTTCGCCAAACCCGACGTTGGTCGGTTATTTACGAAAAACTTTTTTCGTTTCAGTTAAAAAACCTAACATTGTTATCTTTCTTGTTTCGGTTGATCCGGCTTACCGTGATATAAATAAAAAATCTTTCTGCTATAGGATGGGCTCTACGTACTGAAGAGGATAAACAATTCATGGTGCTAAGGCTAAAGAATAACTAACAATCCTAAATAACCGATCAAAGTCGAGTTGAGCGAAAATATTCCGAAAAAACCTAATTTCCCTTGTTTTTAGCAGTGGTTTTGTCAAAAAATTAAAATTGTCCTCAAACCTATTTTTATATAAATACTCTTCTGATACCTTCCTTTCTCTACTTATCAGTAAAATGTCCATTTGTTGAACTATAATACGATGACATCAATAATTATTTTCTTAATAAGTACTGATGATGAAGAGTTATTATTAACAAAAATTACGTTAAACATCATTGTCATTCATTATTTTCAGACGATTTGTCTAGTAATCCGAGACATTTTTCAGCTTTGGCACTTGACTAGTAAATTGTTTAGTAAATACGCTCTAATACTATAATTCTGAATTGAAGAATTGTAGGTCGTTCGATGTTTCTTCATATTGTTTATTATTAATGGTTAATTCGCGTGAACAGTAGCAATACTCAATATTAACGGTGTAACATAGTTTAATCATAGTTTGAGCTAAACATTTAGGCTAATCTCAATTTGAACTGACCCAGAATTATTTATTCTAACATGTACTGCAGTTCGAATGAGAAAAGTGTAGATCAAATTAAGATATCCAAGTTTAGACTAGTTCAAAGTTGTATGGATACAGAATTTTGTTCTCAACTACTCATTGAGCACTAGTTTTGGGAGAATTCACATAGGACTCAGAGAGAGATTTTTAAAGTTGATTTCATATAGACTTGTCGTATATTAAATAAAAAGTGTAAGATTAGAAAATTGACCTAGATATGTGCCAAGTCTGTGTTTTTTCACACATTTCATCCAAAGGTCATATGGTCAGAAAATGGTCAAAATTTTCATAATTTTTTTGAAATCGAATGCTTGAACATTTTTTCAAGCACCATTAGAAAAAATCATAGTATCTACTTCGAATTCTTCTGCAGGATATTTGCCCTACAAATAATAATCCATGTGATTATTGTACAATAAAAATTTAGACAACAACTTTTAGAATGGTTGAACCGATACAATAGTCAACAATAATATAGCGAATAAAAATTGTTGAATATAGAATTTGTTTTAATAATGAGCCATATTCATATTCTGATGGGTCTATCTCATCTGCCTGTATAGACTGCGTGTATTGTATACGCAGAACGTCAGAAAACAGTGCCAAAACATAGTAACTTCCCCAGGCTCACTGCAGTTTATAAATTTTCTAATCTAGAATGATATAGAGAATATTGATTTTTCATTCCAACTATTTTCTTATAAATATTATACTTTCGAAATATCTTTAGAAACATTTAGAACAGAATGGTTTTGACGTATCTAATTGAATCAGATTTTCGAATCTTTCTCAATGTAAAACGGATGATTAAACAGAAATCAAAGTTTTAAACAATTTTTTTTCGAAATAAAAATTAGATTAAGGTAAAAATGTGGTCTAAAATTTGTTTGTCGTTGATCATTTACCAGAACATGAATTCATCTCTTAAATTTTTCGTTAAATATATCGGCGAATGTTTTGTGTTGCCGTGGTCTACTTACATTTTTTCTTTCTAAACAAGGAGATTGTTGTTGTTCATCAACAATAGCCATTTTCGATACAAATGTTCTAATTCTGTCAAATTGCCTACGAACAACACCATTTCGTTTGGAAAATGAACCATTTTGTAAATCGTACGTTCCCGATGATGTTGGTTCAACCAAACGAGTGAGACGTGTTGTTGTTGATTTTATATTAAATCGAGATGAACTGTCAGTATCGATTTTATTTAACTCTCTTGTAGATGATAATTGTTGATGGTGTCGATTGAGTAATCCATTAGTTGATATTCCAAGACGATTTATTTTTGAAAATGATGAAGAAAATGTCTTTGCTTTAATAAGTCGTTTAGCCGTCTCGACTCTAAAAATGGCATCATCGTCTTTCAATGTTTTACCATCGATATATTTTACCTCGAGTAATTGTGGTTCACCATCAGGACGATAATCCGTTACGCCCGACTGACACCGTTTTTTAAATAAACGATATATTGATGAATTTTTTGATACACTACCGTTCATACTCGTATGAGAACTTCTCGTCATATCTGATAAATCATGATCGACATCGACAGATTTATCCAGTATGTTACTTCTTTTAGATGATGTAGTGCCATTATTAATTTTTTCCCTAAAGAAAAAACAAAGTCACTAAATGTAGTATAAGTGGTAATAAAATGTTCTAATATTTTGTAGAAAAATAAACTAATTCAATGATACTCCAAAGTTTTCTGCTATTGACAAAAAATCTTTATTCAATAGTCGTTTCTAGAAAGTATCTCAAATTTTAATTTTTTGTTTATCGTTACTTATGCACTTCTTAGTAAATCAACATACTTTGTATCTGTTTTTAACTGAACATTTTGAACCGAATCTTCATACGAATTATTACTTGCTTCTTGCGGTTGTTCGCATTTCTTATCAGATAAATTCGAAGAGTATAATGAAAATGTTGTGTCTGATATTTCTATAATGGAATCAGGCGACAGTTGTGTGCTACGAACTGGTATACTATTTACATATTTTTGCATAGCCGCTCGGTCGAAGGCAAACGTTTTTAATGGTGGTTTTGTTGATTCTAAATCAGTTTTATCATCCATGTTTTGATATATCCTATGGCAGTATTCAGTGTTAGCAGCCATTATATGACGTGTTGATCGAATATCATTAGAAATTCTCTGATGATTTTCAACATTTGTGTGATACAGAGTCGAAAAGGTAATATTGTTCTTTTTAATAGTATTTCCATCTTGAATTAACAAATTTTTCTGTTCATTTCGTTGCGAAGGATTATGTGTAATTGAATCAATACTTGAAATGGATGATCGTCGTTGAATATTTTCAATTTGATTTAAAAATGATTTTTCAGGTAACAGAAAATCTTTCTGTTTTGATGATCGACAAATTTGTTCAGCTGGCAAATATACTAATGATTGGTCATTTACTCTTTGAATTGTTTTTAATCTTATTTGTCCATTATCACAATCGGATGAAGATGATGAATTACGTTCAAAATGTTCACGATTCGCCATATAGTTCATTCGTAATCGTTTAGTAAATTTTGTTTTTTTAACTATTTCACCTTCATGAACGATTGAATGTTTCACCATGGTTATTGGTATTAGCTCCAATTCTTGTTTTGAAACGGCAATTGAGTCAGTAACATAAATATCGGGATGATACTGAAAGAAAAGAAAGATTGAAATGTTTCTACTTGATGCATAATGAGTATGTTTAATAAATATACCTGTTCAACTTCTTCTTCCGATGTAAAAGTGCATGTTTGTGCAAAATTAATCTCAGATTTTTCTACTATATCTTGAGTTGTACGTGGACGTTGAATTTCTAAAACAACATAACTACCATTCGATAAACACGAGGAAGTTGTCGATGAATCTTCCATAATTTCATCTATACTATCTTCAGTTCGATTATTATTATCAATATTATCACTTCGAAATGTACTATTTATTTTATCATGATACGAAATATCTTCGTCATTTTCTTCTGGTATAGATTGAGATGTTAATATGTCTAACCAGGATATAACGGTGTTTTCACCTCGACGTTGAGCATAGCTATTAATACCAAATGACGATTCAGCTAGATTCAAACAATCTTCATCATCATTTTTAGAATAAACGTTATCTTCGAAAATATGATCATCGACATCATTATTGAATGAGGTTGGCAAATAGGTTTGTGCATAATCTTCTAATCGAGTTGTATTGGTAGCAAGCATATTGAACATAAAACCTATACAATCATAATAAACGTACGTTCATCCATGAGAATCTACCTAATGTTTTCTTCAAGTATCCAATAACATAAAAATTAGTAACTTAAGAAGAAATAGACTCATAAGAAATTAGCAGAAAATTAGTAACAATTTTTGATAATCAAAATTTTCATTAGTATGATCAATATCGGCTCAATATTGACGATATGTAAAGAATTTTGTGTAACAATAAATTTCACAGATTTGATGTGTAAGTAAACAACTAAATATCTAGATCTATTTCATATATAAACAGATATTATCTATATCTGTTTAATACAACTAACGACTTTTTGGCTGATATTGCACTATGGTTAAGGTAGAGAATACATACATACCTTTACTTCGAATTGGTCACTACTACTTGTGAGCTAGTGATCACTGCCGTATAAATTTGATCATTCAATCGATTAAAACTATCCTTTGATTATTATTTCATTTTGAAGTCTATCTAGGGTTATTTAAAAACCAATCATCATTTTATTTGGATATGTCTGTACGTGTTACTAAAAATCGAATGAGAATATTATATAAATTGTGTATATTGTGCAACCATAGATGTATAAAAATGACAATTTTCTCTTCTTATTTTCAAAAATCTCTATATATACCCGTTACCACCTACATTATACTTATATTGCACAATAATGAACACATCTATAGGCTACGATTTAGATTAAAAAAATGATATCAAAAGAAGATGACAAAAGAAGACGTTTACATAAAACTTTATAATATATATTATGTTCAAATATGAGAATGTAGGCAGAAAATATCGATTTAAGGTAAAAATAGAAACGCATATCAAAGATAATTGAACAGACATGAATGTTTAAAATTCGATAGAGCATGCAATCAAAAAAGACTATAGTTGTTATAACAAGGTCATTTTTAATAAAATGCCACGAAAACTATTATCATAAATAAAGACAACTTTTCTTATTTTTCCTACACAACATACGACGAGGATAAGACATTTCAATTGAAGCTGATTTTATTAGAAAAATCAATGGTAAAATTTTACTCTCTCAAATTTTAATGTTATTTAATGGGGAATGTTCCACTTTATAGAGAAAGTAATATATACACTTATTGAGATAGAAACAATTTTAAAGGAAGGATAAGCTAGATGCGATACATAATATTATACCCATGGGGAAATTTTGTCGAAGTTTCATGACGTTGCGATCGTGCAGTTGCAAACATAAAATGCGTAGTCACGTGTCAACTTTCTATAATTTCACATACGTTTACAAGCGAGGATTTCTTTTCACTTCCACATACCGTTTTACGACTTTCACTAGTGACCACCTGCGAAAAATATGACGCGAAAAGTTTCCGTAAACAGTTCACGCGTTGTCACAAGTGGAATATATTTTAGCTCACACACTTTACGATGTTTACGCGCGATCATAGTTCATTTCACGATATTCAGGAGTGTACACGTCCATAAAACTAAAGCAATACATGGGTTAGAATCCTCTAATTCCTTTTTGGCGATAGTCTTATTGACAGTGACTTATGTTCCATTTGGCGACAAAAAAAGAGAATATAACATTGTTGAATATCTGCAACTTTTTGCCTTTTAGCATATTTACGGTAAATGTTGAGTATCTACTTCATACCTCAGATAAAAACTTGTCGTTAGTGATACATCGTCTTTTAATCTTCATCAACATCCCCCCATAAATGATGAAGATATCAGAACTAATGGAGTTTAATACGATCAATGTAATTTTGACATTAAAGGTTTGTATACAGTAGCACTAAAGATGGTTAAAGGTTAAAATAAAACAAAAAATCGTTTTTCCGAGTGAAAATTCTAAAACATTAGTGCTCAATGAGTAGTTGAGAACAAAATTCTGTATCCATACAACTTTGAACTAGTCTAAACTTGGATATCTTAATTTGATCTACACTTTTCTCATTCGAACTGCAGTACATGTTAGAATAAATAATTCTGGGTCAGTTCAAATTGAGATTAGCCTAAATGTTTAGCTCAAACTATGATTAAACTATGTTACACCGTTAATATTGAGTATTGCTACTGTTCACGCGAATTAACCATTAATAATAAACAATATGAAGAAACATCGAACGACCTACAATTCTTCAATTCAGAATTATAGTATTAGAGCGTATTTACTAAACAATTTTACTAGTCAAGTGCCAAAGCTGAAAAATGTCTCGGATTACTAGACAAATCGTCTGACAATAATGCATGACTATTTCTTTTTAGCTATTTCTCAATTACCGCTTGTTTTCAATGTTGAACCTATAGCTGATACAAGTCATCCCAATTTCTCAATGTTTTAATGCTGTTTTGTAAGCAAAATAGAGAAGATATTTTCCACCGCATAGTTCATTGCAATTCTTCAGATTAATAGAGAAACTCATAGTTTACTATAACCCTGTTTTTTCAAATGTTCACTTTCCTCACAGTATTGGGCTTATAAAGTTTTGAGAAGAGAGTATCTAGAAATTTTTTATAATGCACAAAATAGAGAATCGGATTCTGCACGAAATGAGACTAAAATAAAGTTTAGTTTTGGACCCTTTTTTGCCTAGAAAGATTTTACTAACGCGATGTCAAAATCGCACTGAGTTGAAAAAAATTAAATTATCTAGAGAGCACGCCATTTTGGAAGAAAACCAAATATACCATATTTTCATTGAATATAACGACTAATACTGTTACCGATAATAGCATAAAATGATTTTTGGTCCTGTGACGAATGTTGTTTATTATTGTTTTTGTACTGTTGGTTCATTTTTTTGTTATGTTTTTCACATATGATGAAGATGAGGAAACGTTAGAAGATGGCTGATTTTGTTGTTTATTGGATGCCATAGGTGAAGATTCAAAAAGTTGATCTGTAAAGTTGATCTGTACGAGTTACTTCTGTCGATTTTTTCCCTTTTTAGTAGATAATTGAGTTGGAGAAATCGACGTATTCAATTCAGATGAAAATATAACGTCTAGTTGTTTATTAACTATTTGTTTTTCGGTTCAGAATGATGTAGTGCTCAAATTATGAATAATATCGATTAATCAATCGCTTCGACGATCTTGATTTTGTAATAAGTCGAATAGAGAATGAGTGGCGAATGATGGAGCATTTACATTTAAAACGCATGAAGAAACAATTGTTATTGAGGCTTGTTGTGATACAGTTGTTGATGATATTGTTTTATTTTATTTCTGATAAATTTGAGACTTCTTTTTCGTGTATTAAGGGTGAATTGTTTGAATATATTGATCGATGAGTTATGCAGAAGTCAATGACATCGTACAAATCCAATACGAGAAATTTTAGTTCTTAATTTTAACTCTTAATTATCTTAATTGAAAATGTTCATAATTTGTTCGATTTTTTGTTCCCAGCGGGGAATTTAGAAGGGGGCGGTCCCTTCCCTTTCAGAATTTTCCCGCCGAAACCGTGTTCCCTTAGGGCACCTCCTTTTTTGGCTTAAGTTGTTATTTCTGCTGCCTCGCAAGTCTTTAGTACTACCTCTGAAGACTTCGAAAAAAAGAAATGCGTACTGCCTCGGAGGACTTTACAAAAATTCCTCATTCCTCCTTAAAAAATTTTGCATCTGCCGCTACTTGCTCCTGAAACTGCAGTTTGAACGACTTGGGAAAATTTTATTAAATAATTTAGGTTTCCGTCCTCTTTAATAGAAAATCCTCTTTACAAGCAACTATTTTGCTACTTATTGTCATAATCATGCTCATGTACAACCTAGTCTAAAAAAATATCTATGTAGGTAGGTAGTTATGTATGGAAAAATATTTCATTTAATTTTTATGCCACATGTTCATCAGGAACAACAAAAAACAATTTTTGTAATGTTGTTGCAAAACTATTGTATTTTTTCGTAAAACTTTTTGGCTTTTTCTTCCACATAACACCAATAACATAACCTGGTATAGCTGTTGACAATAAAATTAATGATGTCGTGATATTTTCGGAGTCAGTCACTGCACTTGCCACGATCAATACGACAAGAATAAAGATAAAGAGAATAGGCACAATTAATGGAACGCGCATTGGACGAGGGACATCTGGTTGGGTATATCGGAGTACAATGAGTGCGATACTAGCACATAGTATACCTAAAATGACCAGTCACATAGGAGAAAGTATATTACACTCTTTGAAAATGATATATTTACCTATCCAATTGATCATACCGCAACAAATAATTAAACGATCTATATTCGACATAAAAAATAAGAAGACAAATGAAATAATAACTTCAAATAATATAGCAATCATTGGTACGTTGGATTCGAAGTGTTTCATAGCCATAATATGCGGCATAAGACCGTCACGTCCGGCAACATTAAACATTTGACCGATAGTAAATATATTACCACTAGCCGCACCAACACAAGACATTGTAACTCCAATTGGTATAACATACAAGAATAGTGGAGATACGCGTTCAGAAAACGACACTGCCGTAGCGTCTGACATAAGAATCTCATTGGGTGTGAGAGCGGTAAAGTATGAACTAAATGTAAGTAAATAAATTACTATACACAGTAATAATGATATGACAATTGCACGTGGTAAAGTTTTTGGAGGATTTTTTAAATTATCAATAGTATTATTCAAATAATTCCAACCAGCATAAGGAAATAAACCACCATATAATGCTTTTGTTATTTTATTGTACGAACTATTTTCAAATGGCTCATGAAAGTTTTCTGTTCTACCACGACATATTTGATAAATGCCAGCTCCAACAACGATTAGCAATGAACCTGTAAAATTGCTCAATATTTAAATTAAAATAGTTTAGAAACAAAATCACACATACCAATTTTAAAATAATTGCAAGCTAAATGCAAACGATTTGTCCATATGGCCGATGCTAAATTGATGAAGGCAACAATTAATAAAAGAAACGATGCTAAGCATTTGACAAGAGAAGTTGGCGGCGGACAAGTGGGATAAAACCAGTAGATCAAATAATTTGCTGCTGTTAAAACACTAAGAACAACGATCATCGGACGAGATAAGACAACTTCGATCCACACACGTACGAAACCAGCAAAATCACCAAACGCTATTTTTAAGTACGTATAGTCACCTCCGCTACTAACATAAGCACAACCTAATTCGGCATAACAGAGTGCACCCTAAATGAATAAAAATAAGATAGAATCTAATCAGGTATCAACAAACTGCTATAATTACCATAATACATAAGAGACCACAGAATATCCATACCAAAATCGATAGACCATAGCTACCAGAGTAGTCTAGCACGGTTTTTGCACTAATGAATATTCCACTACCGATAACACATGCTAATAATAAATTAATTGCCTGGAACAAACCCATCTGGGGCTGTTGCTTGGTTGTCTTCATATTACTGGCGTTATTGTTAAAATCACCCCCTTCCATTTTAATAATAATGAATTGTTAATCTTAATCGTAATTTTACTTTGAGATATACGTCGACTTGGAGAGCAGATCCATGTAACGGCCGACCAAATTCTGGAATAATGAAATTTAGACTTTGTTGATCATAATTTGTAGAGATAGATCATATATAGATAATAAATACCTAAATGTATTTTAGTCTGACAGTGTTTGAGTTTTGACATCTTAGTTTAGGATTTTACTACTGGGATCAAGAATTCTTTTGCTTTTGATATCGATTTGGTAAAAATTTCTCGGCGCAGAAACACTTGTTCTTAATAAAGTTTGTTTTGAAGTAAAGCAGAGAAGACAGACTACAAAATTAGGTACTACTGTTTTAGAAAAAGCTTTACTAGTTTTGTTATTTCACTTAACCAAAGATAACCACGACTTTCCATGTGTGCATGATTATTGTTTAATAGGCAGTAAGAAAGACTGTATACAATACATAGAATATACCCTTTTTTTGTGAATGATATTACTTGCGTTACAGATATATAACAATACCAACGCGACTCTTTTCTCCGGAGAAACTACTATATATTGTATAAATAACATAAAAATATGACATCATAGAGCTATTCTAGTGGAATACCTGTTATTGAGAAATATTTTTTCTGATACTATGATATTGTATCCGCGTGTTTACATGCATAGAATACTAATTTCGTTAGAGAGCGACAAAGTTAGAAAAGAAAAAGAAAATACTATCTTTTTCTTTCTTTAGATGTTTAAACAACTCATTAGAAACCGCATCCATGGGATTTCATACTATTGTTTTGTTGTATAAGATGTATATTATATATCTATACATATATAGACACTTTTTCATTTAGGCTCCTCTGTTTAAAATCTATTTCTTAACTATTTGTTGATCTCAACCAAAACTTTCAGAGTATGGTGACGAACTGGGTTTTTTGGCTATCTTTTATCGTTCACAAGAAGATCTCACAACAGTGGCTAAAACATAGCAATCAAGAACTTTCTTTTTCAACAACGTGATTACGTGCATTTTTCCACTCTCAACGGGAACAGCCCGTCTTATCTAAACTATGTATGAGAGCACGTAGCCTCATGTCACGACTATCCTGAGAGTGAGATACGGTTCAATCTTCAGTTTTCAATATATAGCGTTTTTCCTACAAAGGGATCTTTTCGTTGGTTAAAATGTTTGGTTTTAATTCATGAATTTTTTATATTCTCAGATAGAGTTTTACTTTGAAACATCATACCTGTTAAGGGTAGAAATTTTACAATTGATAAAATAGTAGTTACAGCAGCTGCTTTTATATTAATAAAAAAAGTTGCTAAATCTAAAAGCAGCTACTATTACTATTTTATTAAGAGCGTTACTTCCCAGGTAAAAAACAACTGACATTGACATAGGACATAAATGGCATGTTAACGAAATGGCTAACAACCGAGTTTCGGCAGGCTTTTAATTATGAAACAACGGTCAGTTAACAGGCACCATTTATTGTTCTTCATCTGGTCTTTAATGATGGCCTGAAAACAAGCCATTAATTGTGTGTTAGTCAGGCTCAGATTTAGATTACCATTGAATGGCATTTTATTGTCCGTTTTATGACCAATACATAAACAGACAAAAAACGGACATTTAACGTTTATCGTTTAGTTCACCCTTTTGTTTCGCTGGTCTTCCTGCTATATATCTCATTGTGTTTTCTCATAGAAAAAATAGACTTTTGTTCTTTCTCGACTATATAATTCATCGAAACTTGTGGAGGAAATAGCTACTGATTCTAGGTAAGGGGCCAGTGATGGTACCGATCACATCTAGTCAACCGAAAATATTCAAAAATTTGAAAAGTCATTAACTTCATGGTAGTAATCAGAAAGAAATTAGTCACGATCAACAGTCGGATCTTTGGTCATGAACAGCGCAAAACATAGTCATTAAACGTAATTGAAACGGTCACTATTAAATGCTTGTTTTCAGCCCGTTTTTTGGTCGTTAAAAAAATGCCACTTTTAGGCATTAATACATTCCCAGTTATAATGCCGAAAAATGGTCAAAAAACGGTGTTGACTAGCTAAAAAGTGTCATTAAAAATTCATTTAGTGAGCTGTTAATAGACAGTAAATTGCAACGTTTTAAACGTCGTGGGTTCTAGACGTCGTTTCTGCTGACAAGCTTTTATCTATTTAGCTCACTTGTTGCTGAAATGAATAACACGACACTTTTTCGAACAACTAATGACTTAATCGTTAATATTTCACGAGAATAACTGAAAAATGACAAAATGTAGGGAATCATGAATCCGCAAAGATATTTGATCTAAAGTATGTGTGTACGATAAGTTTGTCTAAATATATTTTATAAACATCCCCATGTAAGAATCTATCGAACCTTTTTACACTTTTCTGCATGTTTCTTCAAAAAAAGAATATTTTCTTGTGTTCAAATGCGTTCGAGTTAGAATACAATGTGTTTACTAGCATTCAAATACCTGCATAGAATATAAGCTAGTTTCTAAAAGAGGCCACGTAGTGATGCACACGCAAGAAAAAAGATAGTCTCTACTGCTGTTTTCTTTTAACCGTTTCTCGACATAAATAGACTGAGAAATATTCATTGAGATTTTCTTGACAGAACACAGATATAACCTGATGCTATTATAAAAAATTCAGCAAAAAAAAAAACAGAATTTACTTGTGAATTGAACCTTGCGTTAGAATGTGTGTGTTTCCACTTCAGATAAGAACAGAAAAAAAAAGCATTTATTCAACGTAACCATAGACTATTATAGGCAGAATTGAAACAGAAAAAAATGTTGATACCAAAAATTTTCTTTTAACGAACATTTAGAAGATACTATGAGGGAAAGAGATTCAATGTTCTGAATTTTCTATGTTTTTCTCGAAAAAAATTGAATCTTAACCAGAATCATTAAAAGATATCACACAACTCGATCCATTTATATACAAGTTGAAACCGGGTGGATCTCACTGTGTCCATTTGGTAAAGCATATTAAGTTACGCAGAAAACCATATTGTTTTTAGAAAATCGCACTAAACACGGTGCTCTCAAGACTTTTCTCGTCATGGGGGCTAAGAATGCTCAATTTGTATTTTAACGAATATTTTAAATAATTTTTGAGTATACCATTCGATAGAGCTTGAAAATTTGAGTTTACAGTATAGAGGCAATAAACTTGATGAATTTCATATTTATTGGTAAATTAACAGGATTTTTCAAGATTCATTCCAAAAAACTTAGCCTGAAATTATTTCAGAACAAATAATTTGACCGGAAGAGCATGAGACACAATGAAGTTATGAAGAAAAAATTCAGAGCATTGCATCCTTTTCCCCATAGTACGGTATTGATCATGGTACATCTACATTCTTATGCAGATAGAAGAGTTCTACGGACTCACTGAGAAATTAAGTATAGCTGTCGTTTTACTTGTGTGCTACCTGCAGTTTTTAACAAATAGGAAATTCAGAAAAAGAAAATTACAAATGCAAATGTGATTGCTCATGGCTGAATTTTCTATAAAGACAATGATGCTGACATACATGAATCGATTCAATTTGGGAAATTCTTGTGATAGTAATCAGAACGATACCAAATCCCTTGTTGTCATCTCAAGAAAGAAAAGAAAAAACATCACTAAGTCTAATATAGACTATACAAACCATTGTTTGTTAGTGGATATTTAATTATTGAAATAATAGATGTGTTGACAATCAATTTCTATTACGTCGAAAGAGATTGTTAGTGTGATAATAATTCGTAGTATTAAGTTTTAGTAATGATATGAATTTTCAACTGCACATTGTAATAACAATACAAAACATAAAAGAGTATCAAGTATAGCAATCACTCAGTGATCTTCTAACTTTTTTCTACAAAGTGCGTCAGCGTCTGAAACAATCAAGTAGCTAGTTGATGTGATAGATTAATTCGATAACAGATTTTGTATGTGAATAGATGAGAAAAGAAAAATTTTCTACTATCTTATGTATGTCCAAACTTTCAGTTCATCTCAACATTCTTATATCCAAAACAATACCGTTAGAAATAAAATGACACGGGGTAATTTAGTGTTTCAAATTTTTAAAGCAAATTATGATAAGTGCAGTCAAGATGTTTGAAGCGAATGTAAGCAGCTCAGTTTAAAGAAGAAATTTGAGCACACTAATGAAAAATTACACCATCTTGAAAAGAAGTTCGCATTCTCTTTCTCTTTTGAATCGTCCGTCACTTAGACTTATCTTTAATTAACTAGTAGTTATGAACATTAAAAGAAACAGTCATTTTTATTTTATTATTTACAATATAATTGAATTTTAGGTTTTCAATTTTCTTCCATACTTTGCTCGTATTTGCTCTCTCAAAAGTATTTAACAACAATATCAAGGTCGGATTCTGAGAAATAGTATAGATTATTTTACGTATTACGGATGACTTACATTTTTATAAAATTGCTTAGCCGAAGCTGATTAAAGATTCAAATTCTCCATAGTTGACAAGAGCTGGTTGAGTGAAGTGCATAAAATTGTCATTCGCGCAACTCTATACACTGTGAAAAAGAGGCGCATCTTTTAAAAATAAATAGACTTTAGGCGCCTTAGAGGCAACCTTATAAGAAGATATTTCCATGTAAGAGACCCGTCACGATGCCTTACGAAGGTATCTGGATTCCTGTTTTATGCATCCATAGTGTCTCCGTGAGACATCGTGGATGTTTAGTCAAGGCACCTTGGATGTGTCTGCTCATGTAAAGCAGGGACATTTGCATAATAGGGCATCCCGATGTTCATAAAGCATCCATGATGCATTAAATACGCTGGAATGCCTTATAAAAGCGGACTCTGACCAAAACCATGCACAAAAGAGATGAATAAGTTTGTCTAGGATGAAAACATAAGTAGAAAGGGTGAAAAGAAACAATGTAGTTAGGGTACTTTTCTGAAAATGTTATCTGTCCATTTCTCTTGCCAGAGATGTCTGGACTAGGTACCAGAATGACTTTGTGTCTAACAAGAGTCTCGATGCATTTCCGGTGCCTTGAATGTAACTACGTGATTTATCCATGGCTGATGGGCGACTAAGTGCCTTGTGTCTCTCTGATGTATTAGTCATGTGTACTGAAAGCACTTAAGCTATTTTCATCCAAAAAAAGTAGTGATTTAGAGGTGTTTTGTCAAGACATTAGGGCGACTAACAATCCGAAAGATAAGAAAATGCACCTGACGTGTCTTCATTAAGCGCGGTAGATGCATTTTGAAGCCATGAGAGTGGTTTATTAAGCAAGTGTAAATAATTGAACTGATTTAAGGGCAGAAATTGAAGTAAGAAAGTAAGTGTAGCAACAGCAGATTTAAGTTTCATATCTATTTATTTAATATATAATTAATTAACAATTGACGTTTTCAAGATAAAATCGAACATAAAGATGTTATATAAACCAAGAAAATTGAGGTTATACTTGCCGTGTTTAATTTAAATTTTTCTTCTATTTTTGATATGAAAGAAAGATCGAGTTTTCACAATGCAATAGATCTCTGTCTAAACTATCTCTGGTATTATTAAGCGATTTTTATTTGCATTTCTTTCTTGTTTAGTTTTCAAAGATTTTATAAATTTATCGTGAAACAAAAAGTTGAGTATATAATGATGCTTTTACTTTTATATCTCAACTATAAATAATGTTACTGGAATAATAAATAGTGCATACCTTAAAAAAATGCGTGCCTCACTAAACCTTAAAAAAAAGATTTAAGCGAGTAAAAAAAAGAAATGACTGTTTAATACCCTTTTGGATATTTTAAGATACAAAGACAGTCTTTATAAAATACCTTTTGCTTTTGTAAACAACCCAAAGGAGTTTTCAACGGCGCTACTAAACTCAAGAGGATTTAATAGTTTTTTCTTTTACTCTATTAAACTCTTTATTACGATTTAGTGAGGTACGCTTTTTAAAGAAAGCATCCGGTGACTATGCGACAAAGAAATGACTTTTCGAAAATTTTCAATTTCAGTGCTGAAAACGCAAAAAACAGGTTAAGATTTTGTGTGTAGCCTCAGGATAGCCACTGAGTAGTAAAAGAAAGGATAAATTGTGTTTACCATATTGGAGAATGATGTTTTGTTTAAATAAGAACGACTGCAGGATTAGAACCTGTATGAAAACTTATACTGGTACCGGTCGATCGGTATAAAACTTTTCAAAAATGGTGACATACCACAAAATAATGAACAATAGAGAACTAAAAAGAGCTTCCAAAAACTGTAGGATTGTTGCACGAAAGAACGTTGATTCTCTTCCGCGCGTAGAACCCCTTCTACAATGAAGAGGTTTTACTGTTTTATCAATTTTTATCTTTTTGAAATACTGGCGGACTGGTACCGATGCGGTTCCAACTCTGAAAGACTATACCTTAACGGAGAAAAAGAAAATGTAGACATCCACACTTTCATATAAGTGTAAAGCGAAGTTCTGTTCTTTACTCTCGCAACCTTCATTTCTTTGTGGAAATATTTTAAATCCGTTATGCATATTAGATTAGGTGGAACTAAAACAACGAAAAGTTTCTCAGAAGAAAATTTCACTATTCGAACGAAAGTTTCAACGCGTGTGCAAAAAGAAATAAACCTATTGAAAGGCGCTACAAAATTTTAATACATCTTAATACACGTTTAAAACACGTTTTAGTCTCATATTAAATTATTTTAGCACATTAAGCGCGTTAAAATGAAATTAATGAAAAATGTTTTTAACGCGTTTTGATGATTTTTTAGTTCTAACATCTTATAAACTTAAAGCATTCAGAATTTTAATATATTTAAATCCATTAAATTATTTTAATTATAGAAATATATTAAATTCTAATGCATTTGACTGCATTCATAGATGACTATATCAAGAGAAGACTCAAATTTTTTTGGAAAAGTTTCTGGATCTTCTACACTATGCCTGATTGAGCAGAAGCAATCACACCGGACTTAACTTTTTGAGAGGAATCTGATGAAATTCTCAGAAAAAATAAGAAAACCTCCTTATAGAATGTCCTTTGTGTTTTAAAAACTATTAATGAGTTTACATGCATTAATTTTTAACTCCTGTGAACACGTTGGACAGCTCTTAAAACCTGTGAACGTATTAAATTTACGAAAAAGAATTTTTACGCATTCGAATGCGTTAAACGATTTCACGCTTTTGAATATATTAATTCTTAAGGCGTATGAATGCGTCATCAAATTAATCTAAATATATGTGACTACATTAAACGGAGGAGAATTATTTTTTATGCATTTGAAAGTGTGAAAAAATTTAAGAAGTTTAAATGTGTTAGTTAATAAGACATTTGAAGATGTTAAATTTGTAAAAATGCATTAAAAAAATTGAAAAAAGTGACGTAGCTGAAGTCGATACAGGATGTTCGGACTGACTCTGCAACGCAATAGAAAAAACAAAAGTTTTGACGATAACTCACTGTATTTGGTGCGTTCGAATAGAAATTTTTAACAAAACAGGCGGTAGGTCATTACTCCTGTACTTTTTTTTTCGAATACGTTGAAACGTGTAACGTAATTATTTTCAGAGTTATAATCCGTTACTTCAATTTCCTTTCGAACGCATTGGAACTGGCGTTCGAGCGATGCAACTATCTTATAGGTTTGAATTTTATCTCCAAAAAATTCTACATTACGTTCCAATACACAACAATCACGTCCCTTTTCTATCGATCAGCACTAGAACGTCTTAGGTGAAATTTTGTTTGCACAGTCGTTGATTCGAAAAACCTATAATATACCTCCGTCTCCCAGATTGCCTATCAGATACAATAAGATTTTCGAGTATCAGCTTGCGCGATGCTAATTTCCCAAACTTTATTAAATATTAATGCTAAAATGAATACCCTTCTCGATGCAAATGTCGCCCAGAAAACGTAATAAAAATCTTATTTTTACGTTTTTTTATATCATATCTTTATAACGCGTCCCAGCCATTTTGATCTTTTCATGTCGCGTGCCGTGCGATATAAACATACTAGAGTGATAGTCAAAAATATCTATAGTATGATTTTCAGTATAATAATGACGTCTAAAACTATAGTCTGTTAGTTCGTGTTAGTGGCGCTGTCTATTAATAAACCTATTCGTTCTAATCAATAACTGCCCAGGTGAAATTCAACTTACAAGATTATACAAGATCTGTCGTTTTCGTATGAAATCTTGTGACAAGATCTTACTACATGATTTTACAAGATCTTGCGGCACTTGAAATCTCTTGTCACAAGATCTTACAAGATCAGTTTATATGAAGCGATGAGATCATACAAGATCTTGCGAAAAGTGATGACTCATTCTTACCACAAATTTTGCTACAATATATAGTATATATGCAGCTCATTCTCAATAAAAGAAATTAGAATTTTTTTCTTTCTTCAACTTTACACATCAATCCAGTCTAAATAAATTGCATGACTGTCAGGAACATCGTCATACATGATGCTAAGGACAGCATAATTCTGTCTATGCCAGAAAATATTAAAAGGAAAAGATATATTTTTAAAGAGAGCGTAGAGAGAATCTGTGAGATAAGACATACTCTTGTAAGATCTGATAAATTCTTATACGGCCTCTTGTATATGACCTTGCCACTTCTTGAAAGATCATACAAGATCTTCAGAAACCTCGTGAAATGTATACATGAATCTTGCATACATTTCTTGAACAATCTTTCAAGATCTTGTATAGATTTCACAAAATTTTATAAGATCTTATCGAATCTTGTGAGGTCTTGAAATACGATCTTGTAGAATTCTCTATGTTCTTGCAAGAACGGCATTTCATTTATATGAGTCTATACGTTCACTATCGAGATAATCAGTCTCCGAAAAAAATTAGACCGACAGTCAGAGAATTTCGGACTATTATTCTTATTGTTCCCGACCATCAGACCGAATTAAATTATTGACAAAAAGGGGGTTTGTAAAACTGATCATACTACATATAGAATAGATTGAAGACCATTGTTTTGTGAATTTAATACACAAGAACAGCAAAAATGTCTTATATAAAAACTGAGTTTTTTCCAACACCAAGAACGAATAAATCATCTTATGGGCTATCTGTTATTTGAATTAACTGTCAATCAAGAAAAGCAGGAAATAGTTGGTGAAATTCAATTTCCTTCATGTATACATTGCTTAATGATCATTTCACTTCAGATAATTAAACGAAGATATTCGGTAAATATAGAAGAGGTTTAGTTAATTAACCTTGTTCGCTGTAGAATTTGTTTTTAAATTAAGAGTTGACGGTATAAAAATAGTTTGAAGACTGTTTGACAAACGTTGTTAAATTTCTAATACTTGACAGTTTTCGGTGCTCTAAACAAGATCTATGATAGTAATATGTAAAATATCTCTTTCAAGTGAACCTAGTACTTTATATCTTAAACTTGTCTACAATCGTTGTAACGCTTTTATCCGGACCATGTATTTTGTATGTACACAAAAACTCTTCCGAGCATTTATTGATACCGAATGGGAAATTATCTCAACTATTTTCTTATGTGATGCCCATATCATTAAGAGTAAAAATTCATATCTACTGTCCACAGACTAAAATTGAGCCGTTAAAGTATTAAGAAAAAGATAAAGCGTCAAAAATATAATATAGCCATTAGAAACAAAAGTGGTAAATGAAACTATTGAAATGTATGTATAATGAAATCTTTTCTCCACTCGATTATCTTGATAGGGGTTTTTTTCTAGATGGATATATTTATTTCATTCGAATTTTAAGCAAGCATTTCAATTACTGCTTACATAAAAAAACATATAATTGCAGCATGTTTCCTCTTTATTGATAGTAGCGTAATTGTTCGCCTTTTCATTTTAATTTAAATAAACACGCATATTTGACAGATTTTCCATTAATAGAAGACATTAAAGCAGACGAAAGAAATATATCTAAGTAAAAAAAAGAAACATAAATGACATCTAGTCTACCAACTCGTCTTCTCTAACATTTATTATTCTAATAAGTTTGTCTGTCAGTATTTTTTTTTCATTTCTGACAAAACTTAAACCCAAAAAATATGAAATATTCCATTTAAAAACTAGCACTCATAATGTGAAATCACCTCGCATGTTTGTGTCGATGTTGAATTGTTCTGTTTTTAAGTTCTTGTTGTCTGAATTATGAAAAGATTCTTAATAATAAAGTAGCAATTATATTATAGAGAGGAAAAAATTGAAGATTGGGATACATCATAAGGTATATTTTGCTTTACGATGGTGCTTT
Source organism: Didymodactylos carnosus (assembly GCA_905250885.1). Taxonomy (NCBI): domain Eukaryota; kingdom Metazoa; phylum Rotifera; class Eurotatoria; order Philodinida; family Philodinidae; genus Didymodactylos; species Didymodactylos carnosus. The sequence continues at coordinate 616 of CAJNOQ010001988.1, read as the reverse complement.
TTTTTAGTATCCAAGAAATTTTATTTATTACATAGATACAATACATTAGTCGATTAGCATAAAAGAAATATTCTCCAAAAATGATACTCATATGTCTTGAATTTAATACGATGTCAGAGATATATATGAAACTTAACTTGATACAATTCTAATGTAGTTTCGTATTACAACCGCTTTTTAGTTAAGCGCGCTCGTTCGCGGTGGAGAAAGACAAATTAGTCACAATTCTCCGAATTAAATAAATATGCGAGTTTTGTGTGGTTTGGAGAATAGATATAGATGAAATGTGAAACCTAGCTTGATACAATTTTGATTTAGTTTAGTTTTACAACCGCTGATCGGTTGTTCATTTCTGGAAGAATCAAAAGAAGATACCAGAACGAGCGTGACTAGTAAGAGGATGGGTAACTATTTTTGAGGTTCAAACTATGCATCATTATGGAGTTAGTCACTATAAAATAGAATTGTGACGTAAGGACTTTTATTATGTCAAAACTTTTATTGTGTCAAAACTGTGATTAGGAAGAGGATGGATGATCACCTCCCAAGATCGAGTCATAACCATGCTGCTTTTCACATTTATCTCAACGTCTGTTGAGCACATGTTACTAGATAC
>CAJNOQ010001987.1:0-27062 GCA_905250885.1 Didymodactylos carnosus | reverse complement strand
AAATATAAATTTGCTGGAAAACTGGGGTCCTGCAGGAAAAATTCACTAAAAATTCAATATCTCAGTCCCAGAGGCCCATGCACCCAAACCAAGATAGACTTTTTCACTGCTCACTAGGACCTATCGAATGGCAATGGTCCCGAGCGAAAAGCGATTTAACACCTGGAGAGATTCCCTCGTAAGCTCGATATCTTAACAACTCACAGAGATAAACCCAGCAAAAGTCGAAAAAAACGTGTTTTCTAGATGAGTTATTGAGAGAAACATAAGTTTTTTTCTGACGAAAGAAGGAACGAAAAGCAAAAAGCAAATAGTACGTTTTGTAGAGCATTTAACGCTCTATCAAACTGTGTGCCTTCATGGCTTGTTTTGTTTTTTTGTTTATGCTCGTCTATGGCGAAAATTGTTTTACAGACAACTTGTAGATCGAGATAAAAATAAAACTGGGCACTTTTTGCGAAATGTAGATCGAGACTACTCTAAAAGTTTTTTCGGTTCTTTTAGTCAAAAACCAAGTTATAACATCAATTTTGACTCCTTATATTCTGCTGAACCTATCTATCCATAAATTTACGTAGTTTTGATGTCGAGTTTCTCCAACGTGGCTAACCACCTGTAGGCTACAAGCTTTGCGTTTTATTTTTGAATACACATTCGAAATTAGGGTTTTCACGATCTAACGTTTCCTGTGCAGGTCAGACTAAGTTACATATGGTATGAATCGATAACTCTCTACGAGACCTATCGAATGGTGTATGATATATCTGCTTTTAAAGCAACCTCGAGATCATTATAGCCTAAAACCTAGAGAACGGAACCTGCCGAAGTTTATTGAGGTTTATCTCAGTCGCTACGCATGTGGTAGTCGGGAAATTTGGGTTCTAGACTCAGAAAACAACGGAGAACTAGATGTGCTAATCAAATTTTGTTTAAAGTCACTTTCATTATTTTTCACCAATTGTACAATAAAATTGCAAATGACTCATATATATTATGATTTTTTAACTACAGGATATTGCAAGACATGGGCGGGACCAAGGTTTTTCTGGTCCCGAAAAAAATTATACTTAAGTATCTAAAAACGGTAAATTTTTCGCTGTTTTTACGAAATTGTGAAAAAACTCCTTGGTTCCAGTCCCAGTCGCGACGGTCCCGCCCATGTCCAGCTGCTAATCATGAATATTATCTTCAACTTTCCAGACAATGCCCGTGTTTTCTTCGGATTGTCAGTACTGTCTGAAGTTTTTCAACCTGTTATTTAAACAAATTGTACTTTTACGCACACTTACTGAAAGAGCAAACGTTTCTGCACATTTTGAACTGTTTTTCTCATGCATTGAAAACCTTTTATTGCACTCATGATAACTATAAAACTAAAGCATGCATGTTAGCGACGGGTGATAATAAAATTCATTGTTTCTTACAAAAACTCTTTTCTAAGGTGATATTTTACGATCAGCATGAAATGTTGCATCCAACTCTCAAAATAATTTGAAAAAAATTTGTTTTCTAGAAATCATAACAGGGCTCTAGGCGCCCACCACCTCATATCAGGATGTCAAACGTAATGAAATATGTTTCTTGCCATCCCTTGATGCATTTCTGATTGAAAAATGTCGAAATTTTTGGGCTATGATTTTCTAGTTTATCCGTCCAAGTCTTTTGTCTAGAAACTTTGTATTACATTTAATAACTTTTATCAGTCTTGAAATACACGTTATCTTCTACTCTTGTCTTGGTAGAATGATGACATCAAAGCCAATGATTCACATGTTGCGTATATGTAACTTAATTTTTAAAAAACGATAGTATCATGTTGATGGCTACTGTTATATTATGAGAAAATTATTGATCTACAAAAGAAGCTATTTAGTGTCATGTCAATAAATGACAAGAACGAAAAAAACAAATAAAGCATAATGATACTGGATCAGATTACAAACAATTTTTTAAAACCCTCCAGAGATAATTACAATAAACATCTGAACAATGGGATCTTTGAAACTTTTCGATTAATCTTTTCTCGAAATAAATAGTCTTTGAATTAAATGCAATAGTGAGTTTCTTATAATTATTTATTGTAACTTCTATTACAGGATATTATTAAAAAGAGAATTTGGTAGACGCTTCAGTACACGCTGAATCTCCGTTTGTTTCGAATATTGCTAAATATCGAACTACAGAAACATTTTTCAATAAATTACCACGGTTTATTTGCATTTAACACCAAATTAGTCATTGTGTATAAATTTTTATGTTTATGTTGTAAAGTTTTGCTCCAAAATCTTCGATGCTCTTTGATGCTAAATTTCAATGAATAAGGCATAAACTCTAAGTTTCTTTATAAAAAAAGCAAGCGTTTTATTTCTCTCCAATGTTTCTTTCGCTGCTCACGCCGAGCTATTCAGACTTGAATTGCAATATCTTCTAGAAGAAAAAGTACGAAATAGCTGATTAATAGTGATGACAACGTCTTTTTGATACTGACTGAAAAAATACAGGCAGCGTCCAACAGAATTTGTCGATAATAGTGCATTTTATCAAAAAGTAGAAATAAGTACAAGGTGTTGCGCTATTAATAAAAGAAAATAATAACTGCAGATAATACTTTAAATACGATAATATCTGCTAATACCTTCGCAAGCAACAGTCAGTCGTTTCCAACGATGTATGGGTAATTCATTCAGAAACGGTTCCATCCTGCTTCGACAGTTTGGAAATCGTCCCCGCCTCATCTTCTTTATTTCCTGTCTTTTCTCTTTACTGTCCATATTCTTAAACTTTTCTTTTCACAAAACGTCATGTTTTATGTCAAAACAGTTATAGTGATACACACAAATAGAAACTTTATTATTTTTCTACATACCGGACGATGATAATGTCGTTTACTGTTTGTGAGTTTAGATTGGATCCTCATTGAGTGATGATTATGCCTGCAGCCAAAAAGAAGTTTTGCTCCGCGAGGATCATGCCTCGCCAGTTTTTTAACCAGTCTCCCGAACAAAAACATTTCTTCACGGACTTCCTAGTGGATTTTTCATCACCTTCGTGGATCTCTGGTAACTTATTCGTTAAGAAAAGCTCATGAAGAATAATGCAAGGGTTTGATGACAATTATCAATATCTTTTGTCATTATTCATGTTTATATGAAATTTTTATTTACTTGATTAAAAGCAGAATAGAAAAAAAGATGAAATGAATGTGTCATTCAAAACAACAATAACAGAAAGTAAAGAAGAACAAAGAAAAGGCGAAGCTGTCGAATTTGTTTTTATTAGTACTCTTAGAACTAATAATTATAGCAAGAGAACTGAAATAATAATAGTAACAATAATCTATTTAAAACAACACAATGACATCATGGCAGCTACACATTGAACAATATTTGTTGTCATTAATATATCAACATTTTCTTCTAAATGTCTTTTTGGATCTTGTTTACCAACATTTCGAATAGCTAGTTGTTCCTGTGTCATCTTCTCTTCTTCTTCCAATGATTTAATATAATTTTTCGATAAATCTAACATTTGTTTAACAACATTTGTATTTTGTTCACTATGATCATTAAAATCTTGTAATGTTAAACCATCAATCCATGATTTTTTATGTAAATTTAATAACATTTTTTGTTCTAATTCATTTTTACGATAATTAATACATATTGAATAATAATGTCGATTTAGACCATGAATTAATGCTTGTATCGATGGCTTAGTTAAATGACCTAAATTTGACGTTGTCTGACGTGCCTCTTGGCCTAATACAAATAAATTTGGATTTATTAAACGAAATGCATCAATAACAACTTTGCCCTTAACACTTTGAACAGGATCAACAACAACAGCCTAAATGGAACAAAAATTTATATTCACAGTATACGAAAGCTATGATGTAATTTTAAAATCACGTACCACTGTTCGTTCGGTCAATGCTTCAAAACTTTGTTGTGTATTAATATCGACTCCTGATAGCCAACAACCAAAACCAGGATGTGAGTGATACCATCCAACAACCATCTCTGGTCTACCTGTTTGTTTTAACATGTCTAACATTTTTGCTTGGAAGACGGGATCAACCGCTTCTACACTGACACCCGTCCCAGATTGAGGCATAGCAAATACATCAATAACACGTACAGTGTAATCATCGACAAATTCACCTAACATAAGACTAGAAAAAAAAGCAAAATATTATATCGATTACATACAGATTAAAAATTAGCTTACCCCATGACTTCCATCGGCACACCAGCTCTTCCATGTTTTAACATTTTCAATAGGGACAATGATGATATATACACTTGTTCAGCTGTATCAACCATAGGTGTATCTCCTTGTGAACCACCGCCACCACCCTGAAGATCACGACTTAAACCGCCTAATCCCATGTTTCTTATAAAACGATCCATTATATATTTATTTTAAATTTTTTGTCTAAAATACAAAACAGAATGTTATTTTATATTCCTTGAGAGATAGTTCAAAACATGTTGTCCTAGTTTAGTTTTACAGAACATTTAAGATATAATTTAAGTACACTACTTTGAATTAAGATACATAATGCCTTGAAAAATATATCTGGAAGGCCAAAGACATAATAGAAAGTACACATCATCATTATAGTAAGAAACTGCCACAGTTATATAGCAACGTCAGGTAATATGAAACATACTAGCTGTTGCGAGAAAAAGTACATTCATTTACGTTGAATTTAATAAATGCACAGTACTTAAAGTACATTCGAAAAGAAATGAGATAAAAACGAGAATGAGATTCAACAAAAAACTTTCCAAAAAAAATTGGCAGTAAAACAAACAATAATAAAATTTATCACCGAAAAGAAAAAAGGAGAAAACATTGTACAATTAAGTTATTATATGACATACTGCTTTCAAAATGCCGAAGCCTATATTAGTCGGAAACAAAATCATAGAATAAAAAACAAAGACAATGTATCTCCCAAACGCTTCTATCATTTAGTTCTACAATTACTCATCTTTTCATTAATACTTCAAAAAAAATAAATATAAAGAGAAAATCAGCCCTGGTTTGATTAGTAAAAAGATACGTATTGCACAAAATCACAAAAAAAAATTCACTTATTCGTCATCAGTTAATTGTTCAGTATCATTGTCAATAGTGCGTTATTATTTCCTAGTGTTTTTAAAATTTTTCTGATTCTATAATACTATAGTTGGTCATATCTTCTTCATCGCTAAAACCTCCTGCGAGTATTTGTTGAGATTTTTCACCTCTTCCATTTCGTTGAAGTCTATCCTTTGTACGTTCAAACATTAATATAAAATTATGAATATATTCTTTTGATCGTTCTTCCCAACGTTGCATAACCGTTTTTGTTTCTTCTTCATACGTTTTCATTTTTGTTTTCATTTGATTTACTCGTGCTTGAAGTGCAATTGATTTTTCTTTTAAAAATCCTACATTTAGATCATGAGCTGAATACCCACGAGCCAAATTTCGCCGAACATACATATCATAATCTCTTACTAAACGACAGATGATGTCACTTGTCGATACGCCGTCTGTACGTTGAGTAACAACAAACATTCCACGAGCCTTAACAGGAAAAAGAATATTTTCTTATACAGATTAATATTTTTGCGACATACTTTGATATGTTGATAAACATCGTCATGTCCATCAGCACCATAAGGTATTTCATCATGTGCAACGAAGTCAATTTTATTTAATGTTAGAAAGTCGTCATCCAATACCTGAACAGAGTAAAATATACTCTTATAAAGTATGTCTCTCATAATAACTAATAAACAACTCACCCAAGGAGCATCTGTAACAACTTCATCAACATAACGACAATGTCTTAAACTTTCGTACCGTTCTGCTTCATTCATGACAGTTTTACCCTTTTTTCGATGTGTTAAATCATCATTACAAACACCAACTAATAAGTAAACATTTTGAAATACATTTTTTGCTTGCATCAATTGACGCGCATGTCCAGCATGAAACAAATCATATATTCCATCAGCATAAATTCTTATTTTTCTAGGTGCCGCATTTTGTTCAGCAATCTCTTTTGTTATACATATAGTATAATCACATTGTTCACGTTCACGAACGGCTTTTTCTTCATGGCATAATGCTGCTGGTCCCAAATTAAGCTCAACGTTGATATTTGTTTTACCACTAAATTCCATTGTACGGCATGTGTTTGCAAGAGCATCGTCACTTGACATTTGGATTGGATCATCTGACAGTGTCGGACAGTAAGTGATTGAAGAAACAACTGAATCCTGGTGTGGTACATTTGACTGAAATTTTCTTGATGAATGAACTTCCTTCATCGGCAATTGTATTGTTTCCTGTTCTTGTGCATCATGCCAAATATCAAAGTTGTGAATAGCATTCTCCTGCTCCATCTTCTTTCTTTTCAAGTTCAATCGAATTATTAGTAATTGTTTTTATACCGGATCTTAAGAAAATCAATAAATAGTCAGCTAGGTCATTAGCTTGAAGAACATTCTGTTGAACTATCAATTGTTTTCTGTCAAATAACTGCTACATGGTAAAAACCAGAAGAAAAAGTTGCTCAGTATAATATCTGCTGCTGGTGAGCCATCTTTAAAGAAAGTTCGAGTGCACAATTGATGTCAATAACCAGTTTCTAGAAAAGTAATTTCTTTGGTATAAAACTTATCCATTGCATTAGACTGTAATCGAGAAAGAAATGTTTGTTTTTACTCTTTCGCAAACATATCTCGAAAAAAAGATGAGCAGACGTAAGTGAGAGTCACACGAATATAGTTCTCATCATCGTTAATTCTATCCTTTCTCATTATTGTTAAGCGCTGTAATTTTAGCACTCTTAGAGAGATATTCCTCCGCTCACTACCATCTAACTCACATCCCAGTTAACAAGTACAAGAATCAGGTAACAAGTCATTTCTTACCTTAAATATAGGACACATACGATTAAGAAGAGTGAACGTAAATGAACAAAAAGGTAAGCGATAATTTTGTTGAATCAGATGCTGTTAAAACGCCGTTGCTGAAGTATATCTGAGACCTTGTAATATTATATCCACTAACTTGTAAGCTGACATAAAAATGACTGATCCTAACCGTAGAAAATAGAAATTAAAGAAAAAAGCAAAAGAAATATAAGTAAATAAACAAATTGAGCTTCGTATTAGAAATAGCCAGATTGTTAATTGGATATAAAACCGCCATTTGACAATGCCAGAGTCCTCCATCCTTTTTATATTGTACTATTATTCATTATACATCGTGGAGAATTTCAGTGCAGTTTAGAGTAGATTGAACGTTTGTACAAACGTATTAATTGTTTCCAGTGTCATCCACTAATAGGTCTTCAATATACATGACCGATTAGATCTTTTGCTTTCCTCTCGTCTTATTTTCTATCGTATAGAAGTTTGAATCCAGTTTATTCATTCAATCACAATACACCGCAAGAATCTTCTTAACTATTAATCATCAAAGTTTCGTGGTCTAAATGCTAATGTGTAAAAAATACTAATCTTGTTTGGCATCCGAAACTGAAAATGGCTTGTGCTCTTCGAAAAATACGTCCTTTAAGTAACAATTTACGACATATTAAACTAAATGTAAGATAATTAAAATGGTTGAAGAGTCATCATGTTTAGCTAATGTCTTTTTTCTTTTGCTCTAGTTCGTTCAGTCGAATAACGTATCAGTTGCCGTAAGTCTGTACGTTGTGGATATTCCACAAAACGACATTCATGATATAATATCGTTTTTGTATAGATTACTGCAGATAAAATAGCCGAATCTCATAAACATCATGTAACAATGTGAGTTACTCTACATAATAAAACTGTTACGTAATTAGATTGTTTTTAATCTATTCTATTTTATTCAGATTACCCGGCGATGGTGTAGGACCAGAACTGATGCTCTGCGTTCGCGAAATATTTAATACCCTTGGTGCACCAGTCGAATTCGATGAAATATTAGCTAGGTAGAAAAGAATGAGAAACGACCCATATCAATCCTATATATGTATTCTTTTTCTTTTTTTTAGTGAATTGCTTCCAGGACGCAGTTCCTCATTAGCTGATATAGTAACCTCCTTTCGACGTAATCGAGTTGGAATCAAAGGGATATTAACTACTCCTGCGATTGGTGAAGGAGGTATCCGATTAACTAATGGTTAAAATGAATATAATTAAATAACACTGTTCTGTTTTTCTTCTTAGGGGATTTAATGTCGTTGAACATGAAGATTCGGTAATTTATTTTCTCAGATGAATTATTTTGTGATCAATTACATCATTTATCTTTCTGTTTGTGTATTTTACAGGCGAGCTTTAGATTTGTATGCCAATGTTGTTCGTATTAAGACTGTGCCGGGATTAAAGGTACGTCTATTTTGTGTGTCTATGTCAGATTTAAAGTGTAAAGTATGTTCTAGTTACGTCATCAAAATATTGATTTTATTGTTATTCGAGAACAAACCGAAGGAGAGTACAGTGCGTTGGAACATGAAGTAAGATGCAAAAAAGTGAAAAGTCTTAGTCATATCTGATGTGTGTGATTTAATCTATTTCAGTCTGTTCGCGGTGTCGTTGAATCGTTAAAAATCACAACATACGAAAACTCTAAACGTATAGCGAAATTTGCATTTGATTTTGCAACTAAATTTAATCGAAAAAAAATAACAGCGGTGCACAAAGCAAACATCATGTAGATTATTGTTACTATCTTTTTACGGTAAAACTAGTAAAAGATCTTTTTCTTTTTGTATTGTAGGAAATTGGGTGATGGATTATTCCTTGAATCATGCAAGGAAATCTCTCTCATGTACCCAAATATTGAATTAAATACAATGATTGTAAGAAAAACGAGATTAACAAATAGAATGGCAAATAAAAATTAGCTTTTTTTCTTTGTTTTAGGTTGACAACACTTGTATGCAGGTAAATACTATAGAAATAAAATATACTATAATACAAGAAGACTAGATTTTGTTTTATTCATATAAAAATATTTCTGTTGATCGTTCCTTTCGAATTTCAAAATCAAAACTGTTCTCAGACTTTTTGGAGAAGAGCTATAGTGAGTTCCACGTTACAAAATTTATAGTTTGTTAAAGATTTTTTCTATTATGTGCGTTTTTTATCACACTTTGTTTGGTTTCTGAGAAATTCTATTCCTATTGTTGTCCTTCAGCTCGTCTCAAAACCACAACAATTTGATGTTCTTGTTTGTCCGAATTTATATGGAAATATTGTCTCGAATTTGGCTGTGGGTTTGGTCGGTGGTGCGGGTATGGTTCCTGGTGAAAGCTATAGCGCTGATGTCGCTATTTTTGAACCAGTAAGTTAGTCTCTTTTGATAGTTGTACCATAATTTTAGTAACTAACTTTGTTTTAGGGCGCTCGTCATCCTTTTCTCACTGGTGCTGGACGAAACATTGCAAATCCAACGGCGATGTTATTGTGTGGTGTTAATTTAATGCGATATTTGAATCTTGGTATGTTTCTGTTGACAATAATTGTATTTACTATCGAACAGTATGTTTTTTTTCTAATTTTTAGACAATATGGCTACTAGACTTGAAGATGCAATTAGTAGTGTAATTAAACAGCAAAAAACAAGAACCAGAGACATTGGTGGTTATTCAACTCAACAGGCCTTCTTAAGAGCTATAGGCTCTCAGCTTGAATAAAAACAACAGTATAAATTTAGTCATTATTTCAGTAAGAAAATATATAGTCTTTTTTGTCGATGTATTTATCATAGTATTTATCATTTTGACATGAAATTGTAGTGGTTAGCTCTATTTTTTTATAACCCGGTTTAGGAGAAATGTATTAATTTTAGTATTCTTGATACCATGAGGGGAAAGTACTCAACTTTCCCCCTTACACATTCTCTATTTTAAGCAAAAAAAACCCCTTCTCTAAATGCGTTTAAACAGTTTTTCTATTTTCAAATTGTGTTTTGGCAATTTATTTAAGAGAACAAATATTTTCTATAAATTTTTTGGCACTGATATTATCTCCAGTATGACAGTATATTTTTCAACTCAATTCATGAATCTAAAAATGATCTAACCCATTTGGAGTTGTGGACAGTAGTCGTTTAAAGAAACAAGCATGGCATCATTCCGTAAACATTTGTAACATATCTGAATATAAAGTATCCTGCTTGAATGTTGTATGATGTAGTTACGTCTACCGAAGTTATTTTTTACAATAGCAGTATCTTTACAAGTTATGTTAATGCAGACAGGAAAGCTTCAGTTCAGTTCAGCTCAGTTTAATCTATTTAGAAACATGAAAAAAACTACATAATTTACTACGTATATGAAACAGTAACCTAACTAGCAACTGTTTCAAAGTACTCTCTAAAAAAAGTGTACTTTACAACAGCTAAAAAGGGTTAGAAGAATGTCACCATCAGAAACGAATAGTGGTTTCATAATTTTTATACAAAAAACCATAAAAAAGTTTAGTAAATAGTTTCTCAAGATTACTAAACCTCACAGCTTCAATGACTAACGAACTTTGAGAAAATGCAGAAATTACACCGTCATTTTTTCACGTTCTCAGATCATTATTGGTTTACTGCTCTAATACGTCAAAAAATCCGAGCGATGTTGTGGTGATCTGGGGTAAACAATCAGACACTTGACAATGTTCTCTGTTCTATGCAATATGCATGAGAAAAATAAATCCTGTTTCAGCAAATCAATTTAGTTAAAACTCAGAACTTGATCAAAACTTAACTCCAAATAAAAAAAAACGCTGGAGAGCTTTCATAATACAAAAATCGTCCACAAAACACTTTAACGAGACTGTAACATGAATAAAAATGCGACCGTAAAGAATAATGTGATAAAAATGAAACTAACTAGTGTAACCACGACATCTACTGTATTTTTCGAGATACAGGATATATAATATATACCATACATAAAACCTACAAAATACTTGAAGATTTTATCATTCGTAGGGCAAGATCAAGTCATTTTGATACATACCCAACATGCATGGGTATCAGATATAAAGACATAAAGTTCGAAATAATTCATTACATGCAAAAACTGTGTAAAAATATAAATAAAATGTTTATTCTAACGTATATTATTAGCAAAAAACGGAGTTTTATTTTGGCGCTGTCGACGGAACTCCTAAAAAAGTAAGAAAAAGTGTAATTTAATTGTGTTGCACTTGACTTCTTACATTGTTCATTGGCTTTGGATATTTATTTCTGTGTAACGTGCTCCTATCTTTCAAGTTCGCTTGTGTTTATCTACAGTTCATCTCTTGCTCTCTGTCGCATATACATTTATTCTTGTTTTATTTGTCTCTCTAACAAGTGAAATCTATGTGGCACAACTAAAATTTTGTGCTTTTCGCTCATTCAAAACTGTGTTATTGAATTAGGAAGAGCAATACCATTTATTTTCGTTTCTTGTCAGCTTATTTTTGTTTTTCAAATTTTGAATATTGTGCTAAGTGTATTACGAACACTGAGTGATTAGTACTAATTATTATTACCGTTTACACCAATTAACAAAAATTATACACAAATTTGGTAGGCATCAGCTTGGAGACGGACCATCAATGCAACTAAAACCGACATTGAGGAAGAGAAAAGTAAAGAATTTTTGTGGTGAGACCTGTTAGATTATGAACTATGGCGAAAACGATGGTTTCCGATCTTATTTTATATAGAATATAATATCTACAATAATTTCTAAAACTGTGGGTACCCCGATATAATAGTCATTATTATCGTCATTTACCGTACGCCTCTGACTGCGATGGCATCTTCAACATTTTTGCACTGTGTTCAACAGTTGCGTCATCGTTCTGTCGTCTGTAAAGCAACAGCTGGCTGGATTCAGATTTCTAAGCTAGAGTTTTCATACACTAGCGTCTGAGTTACACACACAACCCATCAGCTTCTTATGTGCAATAGGGGTCTCTTAATGGGCTCTGTATGTGGCTTATCAGTAACACACAGGATACTACTGCAATGATCGAAGAAGTACAGATTTTCTATTATAAATTTTTAAAACTTTCGTCAAAAACGTTTGTTCTTCTGTCTTGGTAACCTAAAAATTGTCTACCGATGGCGCGATGTGATAAAAATAACCATGACATTGAAAAAATCTCAAGTAGTATTTGTTTTTGAGATTGTTTCATGAAAAAACAGTCTGACAGTAGTCCGACGTTTTAGTTCTATTTCCCTCTTATCCTTTGTTTAAACCAATACAGCCAACATACGTATATTGTTAACATTAATTTAATGATTGATTTAGAAGCAGCAATGAATGGTTTAAAATCATCATCCAATACACAACAGAAACTAGTACGTGAACCTGCTGTTGATACAATTAAAATGTTTGTTGGCCAAATTCCACGATCTATGAATGAGTTAGAGTTACGGTCATTGTTTGAAAAATATGGACCAATATTCGAATTAAATATTTTACGTGATAAAATCAATGGTGAATCGAAAGGATGTTGTTTTGTTACATTTTATTCACGACGATCAGCATTAGATGCACAAAATGCTCTACATAATTTACGTACATTAAACGGTATGCATCATCCAATACAAATGAAACCGGCTGACACAGAAAATCGTAATGAACGAAAATTATTTATTGGTATGATATCAAAAACATGTAGTGAAGAGGAAATAAAACGATTTTTTCAACCCTACGGTATGATTGAAGAATGCACCATTTTAAGAGATTTATCGGGACGATCGAGAGGTTGTGCATTTGTTACGTATCAAAAACGTCAATCAGCTATTATTGCTATAAAATCGATGCATCATTCAATGACAATGGAAGGATGTTCATCACCTGTCAATGTTCGATTTGCTGATACACCGAAAGACAAAGAAATACGAAAAATGCAACAAAAATTAAGTGAAAATTTATTTCAACAAATAACTACAACGGCACCACATCTTGTTGCACAACAGAAACAACAATCTATTCAAAATCCTCTATCATCTCCGGGTAATTTGGCAAGTTTAAATTTGATGTTATTCAATCAACTATGTAATAATGCAAATCATCTTACACAAGGCAATAATCGTAATAGTTGTCTAACAAATTCAAATGGTAGTAGTGGAAGTCAATCAATACCACAATCCTCATTTACATCCTATGATTTTTCTGCGGATGGAAATGATAATCCATTGCCCAATTTAGCAAATTTATTTCAATTACCACAAGCAACTTCAAGTTTAGCTAGTATACAATCGAGTACAGCGGCTGTCAATGCTCTTAGTGTGTTAGCTTTTGGACAAACAAATACAAATAACAATAATTTATCATTGTCATCATTATCACCTTACGCCGCCGAATGGGTATGGTATCCTCTTTTTCTACTGAATATAGTACGTATGCCTTAAATGTTTTAGAATCCGCAAACACTCCGAAATCAATTTAATCATCCGTCCGCTGTTAATTCGAGTCCAGCAGTGATGTACACTAATCAACAATTAGAACAAACTAATAACGGTGACGGTATAACCAATGCTTCAATTGCTTCAAAACAGCTCTTAGATTTATTATCATTTTTTAGCTACTTCTTTTCATTCGGTTAATAACGAAGCGAATGGTATGCGCATCTCATGCGTCTTTCCAAATATCACTGATCATTTTCTAACAGAAGATGATTTACGTTTCTTATTAAATAGTACAACAAATATGAATATAAGTACTAGTAATGCAAATACAAAAGACAGTGATAGAAAATTCAATGATACGGAAGATAGACAAGGTGGATTAGATAGTAAACAATTGATTGGACCATCTAACTCAAATTTATTCATCTATCATTTACCACAAGAATTTCATGATTCGGATTTAGCTCAAACATTTTCACCATTTGGTAATGTTTTATCAGCAAAAGTATTCATTGATAAAAGTACAAATTTGAGTAAATGTTTTGGATTTGTTAGTTATGATAATTCTATGTCGGCTGCGTCCGCAATTAAATCAATGAACGGATTTCAAATTGGTATGAAACGTTTAAAAGTACAATTGAAAAAATCACGTACATTACAAAATGATTCGTCTTCTTCATCATCAATAATAACACCGACACTGGAACAATTTTCGGTTTAACAGATTGTCTTTAATTTTTTTATTTTATCCTTGCTTTTGTTTTCTATTCGCAACATTTTTTTCTTCGACTATTTTTCGAAACATACGAAAATATTTTCTTTTATCTACAATATTGATCAAATTGAATTTATATAGTTTCTTTCAATCAACATACTAACAAGATGGTCAACAATAATTGATAGTATATTTCGAAGTGAAAAAAACACAAATGGTATATTAATATTTGACAAATTTTTCTAACGTTTAGTGAAACATGATCCGATCTGTTTATATATAGTTTTTTAATTATAGAATGAAATTTGTACGTTTTATTCTTTTATTTTTGTTTATGATCAACGTTAAAAAAAGTATGATTAGTGAAGATTTATTTTATTATCAAATATTTGCTCGTTGCATTTGTCTTCTCTTTATTCCTATTGACTAAAATTCAATTTTATAAGTGAAATATACATTTTGTCTCCCATTGATAATATCTCAGCTAAATAGGAGAAATTTATTTTAAAGACTTTTTGTTGTTTTAGTGATGAACTATATTTTTCAACTGACATGCAGTGAATAAGAATTCGTCATCCTATTTATTCAATACACCGTTATTAACATAGTAGTAACTCCATTGTCCACCGCTACCACCCATCCATGTTGCTAAATTAAAATAATTAGTTCCTGTATTGGTACCTGCTACTTTATATACCTCGAGTGCACGCTTATCACAATACCAATCTAAACGGAAACCATTTTCAACTCGTTCTGGTTTTGTTTCGCGTAGATATTGTGTTAAAAAATAAGCATTTCCACTACCAAATACGCGAGCTTTTCCTATTTCATCAATAGTAACTACTGTTTTTTCATCAACTCCTATTCCACGTGGGAGTATAACATTCCATGATTTACTAAGCCTTGCCATAAATACTATGAGACGACCATGTCTATCACGTTCTGAGTAATGTTGATCTGTAATCGTGTCAATTAATAGTGGATGATTTAATAAATTTTTTCTTATTGTTACTTTTGAATTAAATGGATTCAAAAGTGCATCTTGTGAAACTACTGTTCCCATTTCTGCACTATAATAATATTGTCCCTGAATGGCTGTACCAGCACTTGTTCCACCTACAGTAATTTTTTTTACATTTATAACATAGTCCAATGCATCTTTTAAGAGAGAATGCTCAATATAGTCCATATAATAGAATTGATCACCTCCTGTAAAAAAGATGCACTCTGCATTACGAATTTTTTCAATCAATGTCGTATCATTGGCCATAAGATGATTATTTAAAAATACGGTTTCAACAGAATCAACTTTTATGCCTAATTCTGAATATAAATAGTCATTGTAACCATCAGCAGCTCGTGGTATTGTTTCATTTTTTCCATCTCGAATCACTATAACATCGCCACCATTACATTGTTGAAGAAACCATCTCATGGCTGAATCTTGATCAGTGCTACCACCAGCAAGTAAAATGCCGTATTTAGGTGAAACAACAACATCGGCAGGATTACCTACGATCCAACTATAATAGGAGGAACAGTCCACTAGAATTTATAAATTATAAGATATAAATGTTAAAACTGGACATCAGAAATAAAATTGTAATACTACATCGCTTACCAATTTGTATATATGTGTTTATCACTAGTATCAGTATAATTAAGTTCATTATTATGTCTGTTTAAATAATAAGAATTATATTAGTTCTGATATTAACATCTCAATCTTAGTTGGAAATAGGAATTATATTTTCATCGATGAAGAGTATGAATATAATTCATATTCGTGAGAGAAAGAACACTTGCTTTTGTTTTAAATATGGTGTTATATTGACATTCCTTAAAAGGTAAAAAATATTATAATAAATGTGCATATATTCTGAAAT
Organism: Didymodactylos carnosus; assembly: GCA_905250885.1. Taxonomy (NCBI): domain Eukaryota; kingdom Metazoa; phylum Rotifera; class Eurotatoria; order Philodinida; family Philodinidae; genus Didymodactylos; species Didymodactylos carnosus. The sequence continues at coordinate 11,057 of CAJNOQ010001987.1, read as the reverse complement.
ATGTTGTGCCAGAATACCATTGTCAATTGTTAAACATCAATTTATTAAGTACTTTTTTTCTTGATTTTTCAACTCATATTGCAATTCGAAAAAAAGCTATTTAAATTTAATTAATTTTGCGATAATAGAGAGCATGAATTATGATAAGGTATAAAAAATCGATTTTTAAATATAATATGAGATTAGAGAAAGTCTATGTACGATAATTCAAAAACAATGATATTCTCAAATATGATTTGAGCAGAAAAAAAAGTTCCAAATACGCTATAGTGTTATTATTGTTGTTGCTAAATATACTTCATTATTGCATAGCTGTCTATTATAAAATTCATATAGAAAAAAAGATATTTTATCCGATACCATAAACTCAACAGAGAGCACAAAAAATAGTATAAAAAAAAAAGATTTAAATGTTATACTAAAATCTGTTTGATTTTAACACGTCCAACGGTTTACGATTATCGTAGATTGATGGTGCTAAAGATAAAAACAAAAATAATTTATATTATCGTTCGAAATTATATATAAAAATAGTTAAAAGTAAGAAATATCTACCCTGAAGAATAATTCCACATGTTCCTGCAATACATGCCGTTGTAAATATGTATAGAAACAAGCGATCAATTACTAATGCTACATATTTCCATTCTTCTTTAATCTAAAAAAACAAAACAAAAAATTTAAAAGTGTAGAATATTAAAGATCATTGATTGATTAATTTATAAAAATCTAAATAAATTACCTTTTTCTCTTCATCTTCTTGTTTCATATGTTCGGCAACAAATCTAAGTCCTTCAAAAGCTTTTTTAATCTCAGATGGATAAAATGTTTCTGAATGTGAATTAATTCTATCATCACTGCCTTCACCACCTACCAAACAATCAGTATTATCATAATCATCTAATAAACATGTATCAGCATGATAATTTTTTCTTATCTGATATGGACTTCTTTTAGATGTTGTCAATGTTGTCGTTGTTGTTGTTGTTCTCAATGGAGTAGCTGCTGTTTTTACTACTATTGTATTATTACTTTTACCAGGAGAACGATAATAAAATGGATCAATTGTTGATTTAGGTCGTCTCATCCATAATAGTTTTGGTAGTACATGTAAGAAAACACGTCTAACCCATTGAGGCATTTGATGAGTTAAAGGTGATCGAAAATGAATATTAAGAACAACTACTGTAACAACAATCGATAATGTAACGAGTATCATTGTGAATAAAAGATATTTGCCAATTAATGGTACTACTAATGAGGTGGGTGGTATCAATTCGGCCAATAAAAGAAAGAAGACAGTCAACGATAATAATATGCTAATACACAATGCGACTTTTTCACCACTATCACTTGGTAAGTAAAATGTTAATACGGTCAAAAATGATATTCCTACGCATGGAATTATTAAATTAACTGTATAAAATAATGTTTTACGACGAAGAATAATGAAAAATGTAATATCCGGATAAGTTTGTGGACAACATGTATATTGACGAATATTTCGTTGAGCTGGAACATCCATAATATCCCATTCAACACTTCGATAAAAATCTGTTAAATCAATTGCTACATCAATTTTATTGTTACCATAAACAGGTGTTGAACCATTTGATTGATTTATATGAACTAGATCAACCTTATAAGAAAAAATATTTATATTAATAAAAATTAAATATTAACAAAATGTGGTAGAAATACACATACTTGTTCACCAGAATAAGTCCATGAACCAAATTTCATTTGACAATTTTGAATATCTAGAGTAATAAATATATTAGTTGAATGCTATTCAATTGATGTGATATTGAAAAGAAAGTTTTACATACCAAAAGGAAAAAATTCAACATTAATTGTACATGATGATTTGTAGATTGCAGGTGGCTATATAAATAAATATATTTTACAACAAATCAATAAGCTTATAAACTTACCTCCCAAATAACTCGTCCATCGTGATAAACAGTGGCCTTTGTCATTAAAGTTACTTCATAGTTACCATCAGCACTGGAAAATAAAAAATATTTTAGTTTTTCAAAATTATTTTGTACATTTTTAATAACACATGTATATAGATTTGGTGCAAAAATGATTAAATGATATTGTATATTTATCATGCATAAAACAAAGCATTCAATTTAGCAATGCTATATTATATAGCTAAGAGAGAAGTACCAACTTGTTGAACAAGACGATATCGGGTTTCCATAGCTCAGCTGCCGGGATCGACATATTTGTTAAATTATTAAAATCTGCCGGATTCCAACTGAGATGAATGTCGGTCCAAAACTAAAAATTAATTAGCTTGTCTAACAGGTCTAATATATGACAAAATGTGATTAAACGAATAAAGGTTATCTTTATCGTATATGAATTATTAGAAAAACATAAATTAATTTAGTTTATTAGAGTTCTTTCTTTCTTATTAAAACTCTTTATACCAAATTTGATAAAAGTATTTTTTATATGGACTCAAAAGGATCTCGGAGTATGAGTAAAAAATCTTATGGATTATTTGCAAAATATCTAAAAGAAATTTTTTAAGTACGAAAGAGATTTGTTTAAATAAGAAAAAGTATACGTTTCTGAACTGTATGAAGTGAGATCAATAAAACTGTACTCATTCTGTTTCTCTTCCTAATTATTGTATTTAAAATTTGTTACATTTCGTTGTAATTTTACAACTTCTTCAGATATAAAAATTTTTAACACTAACTGTTAACACACTTTTTAATTGAACTATAGAACAAAACAAAATTGTTGACCATTTTGAACTTTTCCAACTATTTTGATCTAGTCGGATCATTTTGATTATTAATTCTTTTTTCTTCTTTGTCTCTCTTATACATATGATAGCGATACGGAAACAAAACGGATCATAGTAACAACTAGACAGGATAAACCTTTTCCGTAACACTATCATAGTATTGAAAGGACCATCGAAATCAGTTATTTATCAAATACAGTGCAGTTGTGATCCTCCTCAAATATATAACGATGAAACTAAAATTGGAATTGATAATAGACTGAAACAGCATTTTCGCTTGATAAACAACGATGGGGAAAAATCGGAGATAGTGCAACATCAACAACAAAATAGATATCAATGTCTAGTTGATACAGATAATGCCTTTATCTTTGAATAAGAGAAAAACTGACGTAAACAAAGACTGAAAGAAGCAATTTATTCGAGAATGAATAAATCAGTCAATAAACATGGTGATATTAGCGTTGATTGAAATCCTATTCTTTACAAGGCAGAACAAAGAAAGATCTAATCAAGTCGAGAAACATTTAAGAAATATAAAAGAACTAAGACTTAGGGAACAAGATGGTGATAGTGATACGGAAAAGGTTTATCCTGTCTGGTTGTTACTATGGCCGTCTTATTCTCGTATCACTATCATACGTATAAGAGAGACAAAGAAGAAAAAAGAATTAATGATCAAAATGATCTGACTAGATCAAAATAGTTGAAAAAGTTCAAAATGGTCAACAATTTTGTTTTGTTCTATAGTTCAATTAAAAAGTGTGTTAACAGTTAGTGTTAAAAATTTTTATATCTGAAGAAGTTGTAAAATTACAACGAAATGTAACAAATTTTAAATACAATAATTAGGAAGAGAAATAGAATGAATATAGTATAATCACCCTTCCTGAACTGAACTCAATTGAGATCAATAAAATGCATTCTCTGTTATCCGTAGAATTCTGAATTTTTCAGTAATATACATCACATTTAATCCTTCATTTTCTTATAAACGTACTTCTCATCATACGTCAAACATGTCTAGATAGTATTTACAAAAAATTTTATTCATTTAGAATAATTTATTTCGAGAGAACATGTTGAACTCAACATTTTTTTTACCACTGATTCGAAACCAAAGATTTGTTACAAAATGAATTGCATCTACCTCGGTGTCAGTTTTTTCTTATATATTTTATTAATAAGAAATATATATCAAATATAGTTGGAATCTTATTTGTGGGAGATGTTGTTTTTTAAAAATATTAATAGTTAAATTTTCTAATTCACTATTAATATATGTATCCATTACATGTGGTACATATCATTGACATCTAGATTTTTTTTTCTTCCCGTTATTCAATGTATTGATGATTATTAAGAAGACAAAAAATATCTATTTCTTAGAATAGATAATAATATATATACCCGTCAACAATGTTTATTCATTAACATCAGTTATAAGAAAAGCAAAAGCTTTTTTTCTCATAAATAATGGTGGTGGTGGTGAAGACAGAAATGGGATGTTTATTGTTCGACAGACAAAGTACAACTCTAACATAACATACTCTAATTTTCTACTGTTATATTGAATCCACATTACACATTAGTCATATCAATTTAAACATCACTGTCACAATACAAAAATACATTTGACAATTTCTAGAGTAATCAATATGTTTCGCATTACAATACAAGGTAATAACTATCGAACGAGACTAGTCAATGATTGATTATTATTAACATCTCTATCGAAATTAGAAGAATATTCTCATTGTGTTGGGTAACATAAAATTAGAGTAAAAAATAATATTGATAATGCTCACATGAACACCAATACTAATATAGGAGACGGATAAACAAAAAATAATAATACTAACAATGTGGGTGACAGAGATAGAGTGGTGGTAGTGTTGTGCTATTTAAACAACATCAATAATATACAAACTTGTTATAAAGAACAATATCGGGTAACCATATTTGTTGACTAGGTATATAGAGGACATCAACTCCACCGTATTTAATCGGGTCCCATTTGAGTTTTTCATCATGCCATTCCTATGTATATGGAGTCTAGTTTTATTCGAAATTTTATGACCAGATTAAATACGTGAACAATTTAATTTTAAAAATTCAATAAATATTTTATTAATATTTTATTATTACCTGTTTTAACCATACATTTGATGTCATAATTTGATTCTTTTCATCCTTAAATGTATATAATAGAAAAATTTTTTGATTTGAAATAAATAAATTTATCAAAATTTATCCTTACCACATCTAATAACTGCGTTAATCTTAAACCCAAATAAACTGTTAGCTTTTCATTATTATTTTTAACGGGACGAATTAATTTGTTATAGGAACGAACTTTCATTAATTCTTCATATAAACGTTTGGCTTCAGGATTTCCCAATATGACTAAACAATAGAATAAATTAAAAATATCATCTCGTATTCACTTCCTAATAAAATGAAATAATTCTTACCATAAGTAAAACAACAACAATAGAGAGTTAACGACGTGATAATATACTCCATGCATCGATGATGATATTATTCATCGGTATTTATAAAACATGTATATATTCATCTAAAAATATAAAAAAACTAACGTACAAAAGTTTATAAATGTTGTATTAATCAACATTCACCTTCTTTTTAGAAGATAGAATACCTCATCGAATATCGGCCGGTATCAAAGACTTTTAAAATTAATCATCCATCTCTGTAGCAGATACTAAAGTATATTTCTGGTCAGAGATTCATCTTATACAGAGTCTATTGAGTTAATTCTTTGTTCACCCTTATTGACCCCGTACCAGCTGTCTAGTAACCTTGAGGAACTATGGTATATGTCGAATTTCAACAAATATGCTATTGTACGGGTTATTTGATATAGATCAATATCAGTAAATTTCTCCAAGATGCTAGTATACGATTTACCGTTGAAAGATGTTTTAATTGTTTTATAGAGAGTTTTATATTCATTTATGTACATACAGAGGTCCATTTATTTGAAATGGAAATACTTGAGAATGGTAAAATTTTAGTTCAGATTACATGATCACACTTATATTTTTTCTAACTTTATTCAAATAACCAACAGAAGCTATACTATTAGAACATGTACATACATAGTGTTCTTACTTAATATTGGAATACTTTTTAGGGTAGAAAAACAACACAAGAAAGAGAACAAGGAAAAAACAACTACTTAGTTATCATTCCGCCTATCGTCATTTATTTGTCATTGTAGTATACTGTACTTTAGTCACACTTATTTTCGTATACATAAACACATCATTTTGTAAATTTATGAATCAGCTTCAGTATTAGTAAACAGATGTTGTAAATCATTCATTCTATAATAAATATAGTTGTTCTAAAGTATATATCTATATATATATATATCAATTGTCCTTATAAAAACTATTTTTTTAATATTGCTTTAAGGAATATTGGTATACACTATAAAGGTGGTTAGCAATTTTTTCAACTGAATCTTTTGGAAACAATATTATCCAACTTTTTCTTGTATAAAATAGTCGTATGTAATGTAACTAAACTTTAGAAAAATAACTAACAGAATAAATATATCTACCTTATCATCTGAAAAATATTTTCTCATAACGAACACTGATTATCTTCTGAAATTGCACTTGTAAGATGAGTATCTTAATATTTTATAATAAATGAAAATGAAAGAATTGTAACAAAAAACAATATATTTAAAATTACCGATAAGAATAAAACTTGATGTATGTTTAAAAATTATGGCTAACTCACTGATGAATAGTTCTATTTTGTGTCTGTTAAACACATTCGTCAACTTTGCTGTGATTTGTTTCTTTCTCTCTCGTTCTTTGTGAATGAAAAATTTTATTAATGGAACAGTAAACATCGACAGTAGCCACTTGTCTTTGTGAAATAATTTTGAAAACGAAGAATGTGTTCAGTGATCAATGAGGATTGTGTTTTTTCTTTATGTTTTTATCTTATCGCTTTTTTCTTTTGCTAACATCATCCCATTCAAATAAGGAAAAATCTTTATAGAAAAATGTCAAGCGTAAAAATTGGAAAATTGCATAAAATTAATCTTGTATTGATTGTGCAATAGTTATTTGCATTATAAAGAAGAGAAAAACATTGGAATAACAACTTTTTCTGCTAATTCTAATCAACTTCAAAAACGTTTTTCTTATTGTTGCACAAGAAACGAGGTTCGTTTCGGTTACTTTTTTGACAGATGTAAAGTAAATGGCGTAAAATGCTGTGCTTACTCGATGTTTGTATTCGTGATCGCAGTATTTGACGGTTACAAACATATGCTGTTTGCATCACATGCTTCAAAAAATATCATGCATTTAATATATAGTAAACATTTTCTCATGTATAATCAGCAAATCATTCAATTAAAAAAAAAGCATAATTTTGAACATTTCATTTTACTTCTAAACAACTGTGTTAGCTTATTAAAGCATGTGTAAGAAAACAGGTTTGTTCACATAATCATTGTTCCTTAGATATATATAGTGATATTTTACAGCTGATGTATTACGCTTAGAACAATGAGTAACAGAAAGAATCCTAAAATAAACAATTGCTATTTAACACATTTACATGATAGCTACTCTAATATACTATGCGTGTGTGTGTATTTGTTATTTTTTTTCCTCTATTAAGATCATTATATTGGCAGTGAAAAAACTGACATTATTATACGAAAACGAACGATGACTGTTACTGTCATTATCTTAGAGAGATCTTTTTCTCTTTTTCTTTTTGTCTACGTGCTTCATCTTAAACAACTGCATTTTCTTTATTCTATTATCTGATAATATTCTAATAATTTTTTGTCCTTATACCAATTTGGTTACTTAAAATTAAACTAATTAGATCATCATATGATGTCTTTTGACAGATATCCACGCCATAAATATCATTTCTAATATGTATTGAACAATATAATCAACAAATGAAAGCGTGAAAATATGAAATTATGTTGACATAACGAGTGGCAGTAACATTGTAAGCAATTCCTCTTTTCTTAACTCATTCAGGATAAATAATTAGAGTGTTGTTAAATCGTGCTGACTTTCAAGAATTACTGCTCGTCTAAAAATTTATTACAAGGGAGAGCCGTATCTTTTTTTTTTTTTGCGCAATAGCCGTAAAATAAATTTTTGTTTTCTACTTCTGCTTGGTAATGCGCGTGGTTTTTAAAATACGTTGACACTCTTATATTTAGTGACAAACCAATCTATAAGAAGTAGAAATTATTATTTCTCATTTATGCCATAATCCTTGAATCTAGCAAACTTAGAAAAACTGTTCATTGATTCTGAAAGTTGTTTTTTGTATAAAACACGATATAAAGCTAAAAATATGAACACAATGTTTGAATTTATATCCGATGTATCTTTAGAGATCCGGATTTTCAAATTTCGAAAATTCAAACTTTTTGAGACTAAAGTTATTCAATTCCCTTATACTTAAAAAAAAAACGGTTTGTCAGTAAATATAAGGTTAGTGAAATCTAGCAATGATTTTTAAGATAAAATACTTGACTCGAAATCGTTATTTTACATTAGAGAAAAAAAACCAAAAAAAATGGATAGTTTAGTTTGCTTTAGAATTGAAAATAACAGTATAACTCACCAATGTTCAGTATCATAATGAAATCTTAAAATATAGAATATCAATGTATAACACAGTATGTCACAGATGCTCTTTTTTCATCAGTTTTCGGCATTTTTTCTTTATTATGTGATCGTTAAATTTGTATTTTTAAATCGATAAATATGACAACTGTTACTAGTACATTTATAAGCGATTGTCATAGATTAACACGAGCATAGAAAATAGATTTTTTCCTTCCGTTTTACATAGATTCTATTTTTATAGTCTGTGCAAAGCAAAGATATAGATCTAAAACACTAATAGAAAAAAAAAAAAAAAACTGCTTTTCTTTCTTCTATATCACTTTCTCTCTTTCTTTTTTTTTCTAGGTATTAATTCTAATGTTAATATAGAAAGGCTGTGACCGCAGATCAAAACCTATATATGAGTAATAAGATTATTCGAATGACTTTCGTTCCTACGATGTCTATTCCCGGTCAATTATAATCATTTTCATTCTTTCAATAATAAATACAAATCTAGTGAAAGTTAACATAATTTTTTATAAGAAAAATCATATAATTTATTAAAATCATTTATTTTTCTCTCATTTTCACTCGACCTTTCTTCTTTTTTTTTGTTTTTTAGAATAAGAATAATTAAATGCGAGATAACCGCCTGTACATATAGATTTGTGACAGTATAACATCTTTCTGTTACTGTTGTGCTTATTTGTATATATTGATTCATGGGACAAAATATTCAGATAAACTATATACGGTAATTCTTTTTTTCAATGTAAATATTCGAAAACATGTTTTTAAATGACGAAAAAGTCAAGTTTTAACGTAAAGAACAACATTAATTAAAGATGTTCTCGCTGAATATAATCTAAGAGAATGTATATGAAATTTTGATGACTGCTCAGGTGATAATTAGATAAACTATTGCTGCTATCGATTCCCTTTTGTCTATTAGACGAGAGAGCTAAATTTAGTGTTTTATAGTTACATTTGTACTAATGTTTATTACAAGAAAGATTTGTCTTAAAACTGATATCTACTTGCGAATATTATTGTTGTTCTTCTTTTTTGTTGATGAACTCCAAATATTTCTGGTCATTTAACCTTTTTTTCTCATCCTAATAAAAAATCTTATTGTATAAACATAGAACATAAATAGAGCTTTGTCTCTTCCCTCTCTCTCTCTCTCTATGCATTATCTCTATATATGAAGGAATATATCGATTTAGATGGCATTGCTTGAATTCTCTCCCTTTCATTCACTATGTTTCTTTTGTGTTATAAGGCTTCAAATAGACTTTGTTTAATTAGGAAAAACAGATCTTCAGCATACCTTAGCCACGCCCCGTTGTTTCACACAGTAAGATAATATTGTTCTTTTAGCGAAAAGAAATGCCTTTGTTCATTATCTTTTATTTTTATTTAGATATTTGAATAAATGATACGTTCTTGTTGTATACAAGGGTTACTGGTCATTTATATTCTGCCACTAATCAAAGACGGTTTGTATATTAAACTGAATTGACGTCTAAAAGAAATTAAAAAAATTAAAAATAGCCAGAACTAACGTTCATCTAGAAGGGTTTACTCTCAGTTCGTCCCAAACTGCTCACTCTCATATCTACCCACCCTTTTGATGTTGTTTGATCTTACTTACAAAGCCAATTTGGGACAAACTGAGAGGATACCATCTAGAAGTATGAGATCTGTTTATCATCTGTAAGATGTTATTATTTCAGCCCTATGCTCTCATCATGAAGAACAATTACACGAGAAAATATTTGACGGTTATAATCCTTTAATACGTCCAGTTCGTAGAGTTGAAGAAACAATTACGGTTCAGTTCAGTATTGCATTGTTACAAGTTATTAGTGTGGTTAGTACGTGACATTTTACGACATACTAATTTTTCATCTCATAATAAAGAGTTGGTTTCCAAGTTAGGATCGTACGGTTAGCATTTCATTGCAAATGTTGAATACAGTTTTATCATGGGAACTTATTTATCTATTAAACTTTTTTAGGTTGAGAAAGAACAAGTAATGAAAACAAATGTTTGGCTACAAGTCGTAAGTAAAATATTACGTTTGAGAAGTCGCATATGTTCTTTGTATTAATAACTGCGTGTTGAAATAACGACTGATAAGTTAGAGTGTCATTCACCACTTAGATGATGTTTTGTTCTATCTTGCTTATGAAAGATTAATTCACGTCAAATATTAATTAGCAGATATTTTCAAAATCTTATATTATTCTATTGGATAAATATGTCATCACAAATAGACTGTGCTCTTATAGAAATGGTACGATTATCAACTGCAATGGCCAAGAGAGAAATATGGGGGCATTGGCTCAATTCGTGTTCCACCTGATAAAGTTTGGACGCCAGGTACACGAACATTATAAAAAATCTATTACCGTTTTAAAAAAGAAAGGCGGCTGGGTAGATTGCTTATAACTGTTGAAGGAAAAGTACTAGAGGCACGCGTTTTTCACCGTTCGATAGAGAACATCGGAAGACGCGAGTGTATGCGAAAACTAGGCTTCCAGATAAGGTTTACCATAGTAAGCGTTTCGATGCAAAGTCTACGAGGCCGTCGTTCCTGGACCATATGATGGATTCTGATTTTCAGACAGTGTAATCGATAGCCCAAACCGAG
>CAJNOQ010001986.1:0-27073 GCA_905250885.1 Didymodactylos carnosus | reverse complement strand
TTAATGTTAATATTATTAGAAAGAAAAAAATTGTTTTTCTAACCGGTTTTGTGACAATAGGATTTCCAAATAATATCGATAAACATAGTTTAACGAATAGTATCTATCTGTTTATCAGTCATTTTTACTTAGCTTAATTAATTTTTCTGGACTAAATGTAATTATTATTTTTAGTTTAAGGATTAATTATTTTTATAAATTCATTATAATATTCTAAAGAAATTTACACTATCAAAAAATACCACTAATGAACTCGAACTTATAAACATAGGCTGGTAGAGAACTGCTTTTAATCGTCTTCACATCTGATCTCGATTAAGTCCAACTGTTGTCTTGACTTCATAATTTTCGTCTTTGTTACATTTTATTCGGTCTGCTAGTTATCCTCTGACATAATAATAATTTATTAAAGATTTTTCTATAGTATAATAGAATTATACATTTTGATAGTGCGGTGAGATAACTACTGTGACGATGCTTGCTTGATTCTCTCTCCGTTTTAATAATATTAACAATAAAACCGTGACATTCTTGATTCTCTTTCTTTCTATAAAGACGTTGACAGCTGTCACTAATAGCTAGTGGTAGGCGTGTTTAATTTATTTATACAAAAAGAATTTTATATTCTTTTATTAAACGACGAAAAGTATCGAGGTAAACACTTTGAGTTTCCTTGGTAGCTTCAAAAAACTCTCATAAACCATCATCGTAATTATCTTTTTTCTCATGTAATATTCTTTTCAAGTCACTATACTTCCGACGAAAGATATTAGCCTGACTTGTTCCTTTATTCAAGTTATTTTCGCATTAATATTCCTGTCAAGAAAGAATGCTAAGTGAGGGGATTAATCACTAATGGATCGGATGTTATTCATTTTCTTTCAATACTATATCTTAATAAGAAAATCTGTTTTGTCTATTTTGTATGTCGTCTATTTGCACTCAAAGGGTCCTGTCGATTACGACTAAATATCTACCGCTGCCACAAGTCAAAACTTCCATTCCATGGCTAGAAAACTGATGCAACACAAAGGAAGAATTTACCATCAGAATATCTCGAAATCGGAATCTCGAAATTTGACTTAGATAAAAAACACCTTGTGGTTTTGGACCATTCCAACAGAATGTAGAAATAAAACGTCCCTCGAAAACTACGAGGTTTATCGAACAAACGACTATTGCCATGTAGTTTATCATATTCTGTAGTACAAATCGAGTGTATTTAGTGATCACTTCTGATATGTTCGAGTGAAAAACTTTTCAAACAGTAGAGTAGGGCTTCTGTTCCTAGAGTTGCCAAATGTCCTACTACTCACATTCTGAGATTCGTTTTCCGCAAAAAATCTGTTCCACCAGATGACGCTCTTTATAAGGATTTCGTCTTCTCTGTGTTTCCCATAGATTTTTCACTTTTTTATTAGACTTTCAATTTAATTTTCTCAATGAGATTGTGCATTAACTAATGTGTTTTGCCTTGTCTTTCTCAGTAAGGAAAAAGTTTGCTTTTATTCAGTGGACATTCCTGCCTATTTCTTATTCCAATCGGGACTTCCAGAGTTACAATAATCATACATATTCGTATAGACATAAGTCAGCCACTGTTTAAATGACACTAACCAAACTTTGTCAAAACGATTCGTTGATCAAAGGTTTTCGATTAAAGATGTTTTTAACAGAAAATAATAAGCCCTGAGATCGGAATTACTCTTGGATTGACCCACACGCACAGAAAGAAGTATTGTTTTCTGTTAAAACTAATATCAAGTTCGTACTCAGTAAATAAAACCACATGCAACTGAGAATCATCCAACTCTTATAAAATCAAAGAATTTATTCTATTTGACTATGTCGAAACTAATGTGACCGAATAATCCGTTCTACAATGCATATAGTTACGTGCTATTATGCTTGCACACATATTTTCGAGAAAAAGTCAAAATAGTGCAGTTTTACGCATACTTTTGATGAAAAATGATATTATTCTAAATATGCCTCTACTATCTCTAGTCAGTGTATGTTATTCATACTACGTACTTCATGTAAGTAAAAATTGCACAGGTTGATATAAACCAGAGTCCAATGAACTGCTGAACGCAAGAATACAGAAGAAACGTATGGTTTTGAAGGATAAATAAAGTTTCTTCTGTATTCTGTTCGGTCAGCAGTTCACGAACAAAAAAATCTTATATTTCTTTTTCTCTTCTTCTGAATAACTGTCCCCACTCGATGTATACTATTCATACTACGTACTTCATGTAAGTAAAAATTGCACATGTTGATACGAACCAAAGTCCAGTGAAGTGCTGATCTCTTTTCATTCTTGTGCTATCGTATGCTTGATATATTTTGTAAATTTCGTCAGTCAAGTGCTGTGTCCTGTACTTTTTACTTTTTCTTCGTGGAAAAGGTTTGAATGAATACAGTTGTCATTGTATGTGATTGTATCGAGAACGAAGGACTATACACGAAGGCGATCGTAAGCATGTATAGAATTGCAAATTTTTTTCTTGGAACATATTTAAAAAGTGAAATATGATATAATAGAAAGAGTTAATACTCTCTATATACTTCAAGATATTCTTTCTAAAATAATAGCTCATATTCCGAAAACGAGAATCTTCATTTTATCTACTGTATGTTCAAGAAAAGTTGAAGCTATGAAATTTAAATTACTGTCATAGAATAAAAGAATGTAAAAAAAATTGATATACGGAAACTATATGTGGAAAAGACTTTTGTTTCTTTTTATTTTTTTTCAACAGCTATGGGGAAAGAAGACTACACAGTTGATGGTGTGCCCAAGGCAAAAGGTAGTGTTCTCCTAATCCTGACAATATCATACCGAATTCTTTCGTTTTCTTTTGTCTATTCTAGCACCTTTATTTTGCTCACTTCGAATAACATTAGCCATAGTCGCATTTTTTGGGTTTTTTCTCTGTTATGCTCAACGAAATGGATTGAGCGTGGGAATTGTGTGTATGGTTGATCCTAAAGCAGATGCAGGTCATCAGACAAACAGTAATAGCACAATTAGCCGAAATTTTCCAGCTGCTTGTAAATATAATGAAAAAACAATCGCACGTTCACCAAATCAAGTATTATCATGGCCGAAGTCGACGAGAGGTGTTATTCTTGGCTCATTTTACTGGGGTTATGCGCTGACACAAGTACTTGGAGGAATAGCGGTAGGCTATCTTGGACCAAAACGATTTTTGGCTCTACTCGTATTCCTTTCATCACTATGTACATTACTGATACCATTTGTGGCAAAATATCACCCAGCTATTGTGATTATTCTTCGAAGTATTACGGGAGCAGCGCAGGTATTAGTTTAAAAACTTTATTATTATGTATTTGATGGCGTTGTATTTTCCACTGGTAGGGTGGTGTGTGGCCAACTATTTTTCGATTTTGGTCATCATGGGCACCTGCTGGAGAACGAACTACATTGCTTAGTTTGCAATCGGCTGGCCCATCGATGGGTACAATTGTAAGTTTGATCATGGGAGGTTTATTCTGTACAATGAGTTTAAGCAATAGTGTACCGTATTTTTTGCGTTATGGATGGTCATTTTTCTATTTTACGTTGGGTACGTAGTAAGAATCTGTGGGATGAAATGTATTCTTGAATTACTGTTTCTTCAGGTGCTCTGGGTATTATATGGTCTGTTGTTTGGTTTTTACTTTCCGCTGATACGCCAGCAACAAATCGATTTCTGTCCAGAAAAGAAAAAGATTATATTCTAGAATGTAAAGCAAAAGAACAACTTCAAGACACAACAGCTGTTAGTATTTATCTTGTTTCTTAAGACCATAGTAGTTCCTCAGAGAATATCTGCACTTTTAAATTCTCTAGACTTAAATTTATCTGATAATGCATCATTATTTTAGAAAACTCCTTGGATAGATATGCTTAAGTCGAAAGCATTTTGGGCAATTATGATTGGAATGTTCTTTTGCGATTTTGGCCTATACGCAATCTGGACTGTTGTACCGGAATATATGAACGAAGTTTTGCTTTTCAGTATTGAAGAGGTATGTATTTGACTTTTATTTGAATTTTAACATCTAACAAATTTAAGTTTATTGTTTTAGAATGGATTTTTCTCAGCATTGCCACATATAGCATCGCTCATTGTTGTTCTTACTACAGGTTATTTAGCTGATTATATTATTCGAGAAGAATATGTTAAACGAGTTACTGCTCGAAAAATATTTCATACAATCGGTAATTAAATATTCTCCAGGAATTATGTTACCCTGTGACATTCTATTATTTCAGGAACATTGTCGCCAGCAATTTGCTTACTCGCGATATCGTTTCTTGATTGTACACGACGATATTTAGCTGTTGGTCTGTTGACAACAGGTGTTGCTCTGAAGTGAGTTGCATGCGTGCTTATAAGCAAAATGGAACTTTAGTTGAATTATGTTTAATTTCAGTGGTTTTATGATGTCGGGTGGTTATGTAGTGAATGTAGGCGATTTTAGTGGTGTCCATTCAGGAGTGGTATTTGGGATATGTAACACTGTTTCCAGTATTGGCGGGTTTTGTGCACCCTATTTAACAAGTCTTATTACAAAGGATGTTAGTACCGTGTCTGAAATTCAAGATCATAAGCTGTATGGATTCAGCAGTAGGGATAGAACATACTATAGCAGTGCACAGAATGAGGAATCAAACACCTCAAGTTTACTTTTGAATATTTAGTCCAAAAGGAAAATTGATGTTTTTAAATTCGTAGTTTTAGTGTTTGATTCCAACAATTGTGTACTGTTGTTTTGTGCACTGTTTTCCTTCTGTTCTATCCTAGTCTCTCTCTCTCTCTCTCTCTCTGCGTATATTGTAGTTAAAAACATTTCGAATTTTAGGATTGTTATCCGTAGATGTCAGGCTTTTAAATATAATGTATTTAAGGATAATCATAAGTTCTATCAAATTATGTCGTACTTCTTGCCGTGTTGAAATTCACTTTCTAATTTCATTAAGTCCTGTTTCACAATTCATCTGGTAATCATAGGGATTACTGTAACCGTTTTTGTCAAGCAACTGGTGGCTGATGTTTATCTGACAGTGTTTAAATTAACACTTTTTGTTTCTAGAAAACCACTGCACAATGGCGAATTGCTTTTATGATTTATGCTGCCTCATTTTTTATTTCAACAATTGGCTTTTTTCTCCTTGTTCAAGGTGAAACTGAGCCATGGGCAAAAAAGCAAAATACAATTAATTATGATGCTGATGCCGAGGTTAATAAAGATTTAATTGAAATGAAAGATAAAAAAGATGTCATCGTCTAATAGATCTTGGTAGTGCTTCGTTAGAACAGTAACTGGAACCAGAATGTCTCAATTTTTACATTATATTTGTTAATTAATGTTTTTAGTCGTACGTTCGCCTCAGGTCTCGTTATACTAACCAAATTTTTTTTTAGTCAGATGATGCACAGTATTTTTTACACGTTGTTGGTGTTGTTGCTTTTTTTTTATCATTTAACTGTTATTTTAAAAAAAAGGTTTTAAATTCTATTTAAATAAAAAAAAACCCAGTGTCCATCTATTTTGTCTGAATTAACGTTTATAGCTCACAGCGCATGGAAGAGGTGGTGGTTTGTAACAGTTATTTCTAGAACCAAAAAAAATAAAATTTAACTCATCTTTACAGTTAAGATGTACATTTACTTACGTGCATGTTTTATAACAATTATCTAGCATAAATGTTGAATACATTGAGTCGGTACAATGCGATTGCATTTGTTTACAATATTTTGCGCCATGTTGATCCATACAAGGCGCTAGCAAATAAGATTCTATTATTATGAGAATATACTTGAGTAAGGTAAAAATAGCTACAGTTGCTTGACATTCCCTCACCAATTGCCCATGAAATTTATTTTTAATTTTAAGTATCTGTTGTAAAAAATTTTGTTGATATCAGTTTTTACTTACGCTCGGCAATTATAGGTTTGCTTAATTCACATGTATTAACTTCAACACCAGGACAGTTCTCTTGATCTGGATGAGGAAAATGGATATGTTCTCGGCATAGATCATGTAAGCTAAGAAGATTTCGTTGTAATAGGTAATTGAACATTGCTTGCATTGCATCTCCCAGTGCATGTTGCATATTATCACCTTTTCCAACTGTAGTATATCCAGAATCACGATCTAATAGTTGCAGACAATTTTCGGCGCCACACAATTTTACTTGCATCGGTCGACCATAAACTACACGCTAAAGCACAATTAAATTCTTTGTCTTGTTAAAAAACAAAAACTTATCCTCTATTACTTCTTCGACATCATTTGGTTTATTGAAGAGACTACCCAGTACTCCGGTGAAAAAGTTAAGTGCAATTGGGGCCAATATACTGGCTAACTAGAGAGAAAGGGAAAAACATGTATGAAATAGCATAGAGAAAATCATTAAACATTCTATACTCACAGCAGTCATGGTTACGGGTTCAATTCGAGCCGTAGGAACACGATCATCATTCTAAGAGAAGGAAAAAGCTGCATAAACGAAACTGTAATTGAAGAAAATTTTAGACTTACCACATTACGTTTGAAGTCTAATGAAGCCTGATACGTCCCAAACACAAACAAGACGAGTAAAACAAAAGTCGCATATATGATACCTAAGGGAAAAAGATTTAAGTTTTAGTTACAACGACTGGAAACATTATAGTGGTTTAATATAACCCTGCTGTATAAGTAAGAATAGATCGTGTCGAAATACATTCGATTTTTACAAAATAATTGAATTTGAATACTCACTAGCGTATTTCATTTTTCACCGGATCAACAAGACTTAAAACGCTTTGTTTTTTCTTAATTTACTGACATATTATTAATACTTAAAATTTTACACACATTCGAAACCATATGGAATGTTTCTCACACCATTACTTTTCTGCATATGGCTTTTTTTTAAAGTTTTATCTTGACTTATTTGAGTTATAGTGTCGGAAGATCACGAGTGCTAATAAAAATTATATATATCCATTGAAGATGAAATCATACCAATGAAGGAACGTTTTTTAAGTGCCCCCTCGCTTTATTAACGAAACCTAGTGGCTTATAGGTTATCGATGATGCTGATTCCAAATATGAATACGAGAGCTGCTCTTAGGGCTTCGAAGACCCCGTTTTCTGGAAAACGAATTTTTCAGAAACTCTGAAAAACAACTAAAACTTTTCTTAATGAACCATAATTGTAGCCCGCACATTTTTGATCAAAATAAGACCTCTCCCAACCCTACATGACCTTTCTTTACAAAGTTATAGAATTTACAAGAAAAGCCCTAAACTAATTTCTTCTTACTTCTGTAGGTTTGAGTTGACAATGAATATTTAGGGCTTTTCTTGTAAATTCTATAACTTTGCAAATAAAGGTCATGTAGAGTTGAAAGAGGTCTCATTTTAATCAGAAATGTGCGGGCTACAAGCATGGTTCATGAAGAAAAGTTTTAGTTGTTTTCCAGAGTTTCTGAAAAACTGATTTTCCAGAAAATGGGATCTTCGAAGCCCCAAGAACAGCTCTCATATTCATATTTGGAATCAGCATCATCGATAACCTACAACCCGCTAGGTTCCGTTGAAAAGGCGAGGGAGCACTTAAAACGTGCCCTTGTAAGCGAATAAATTTTCTGTGAGAGGATTCTGTAAGATCTATAATCATTTTAGCGTGTCTCCCAAATTCCACTGTAATAATTTATTTACAAAACAAAATCGGGAAACAAATAATAACAATATATAAACATCGCAGCAAAAAAATAGACGAGTACATATTTTCTAGATGAGCAAAATAATCCTTCAATGTCTCGCAGGTGTGATATCTTGTAACAAACTAGACACAAATAGATGTGCGCTTTTGGCTAGCATGAAATCTTCACCTGATGACAAGATTCATTTAAACGAACCATCAATGATAACTGATACAAATCTTGCAGAATCAAGTTGCACCACGTTGACCTGGGTCTTTCAGTATTTCCAGTAATAATGTTTTGTAATCTCCTGACGTTTCGGCACTCACATCTCGTTCCAGTTCTCTACTGAACAGCCGATTAAATGCCGCCTTGATTTGTACTAGATCAATTTCAGAGCGTGTTATTATTATCCTATTCAGTACACTTTCTTTGGTTCCCAATCCCTAAAAGATAATATTTTCAAAATTATTGTCACCATAATATATTATAATCTCATTTACCTTCATCGCTTTTCGAATCTGTTCAGCGAAAAAGTGAGGACGAGAACGTATACAGCGAATAATCGCAAGAAGTCCTTTTGATAAATCTCCCGATGTTTCCGATTTAACAGACTCTTCTAAAAATGAATGTTATGTTTATCAGTTAGTTTTAAACTATAGTTCAGAGTAAAATAGTGCATACCAATCGTTTTTCCAGTTAATTTTGTGAATTCATTAATGATTGCTCGGAATTGGGAATCACTTCTATTACAAAACAGTACATTGAAACGAGATTCATCTGTTCCAAATTTTTGTTCACCAGCATCGACAAGTGCCTGTGCATCTTGTTTCGCTTGTTCAATATTAACATCAGTCGTTTCTGGTCGATTTGCTTGCATCAATGATACTAATAAACGTCGAAAGTTTCCCGATGTATCTGATGAAACGTCTTTCTCCAGTGATTTACCATACACTATGAAAAAAACAAGTACAATGACAGACTGAAATAGATTTGATCCTGAAAAAACGGCAGAATTGATCCCATTAAATTTTTTCTACCGTTTTAATCCCGGAAAATGCTTATTTTTTTATTTCTTCTTCAGTTCTGATTCCAGTTAATTAAATTTTTTATTTTTCCTACAGAAACAATTTCGGTTAGAAATGTATTTCTTTCTTTTGTAGATCGTCTAAATCTTATGTGTTATTCTTTGTTGAGAACAAAAAGTTATATATTGTTGAATGAACTGTATATATCAACAAACATCTGAGTAGTTCAGTTTTTTATCAAAGCTAATTTCACCTTTTTTGATCAACGTCTACTTTTTCTTTTTTCTAATTAATACTGGAATTCTACAGAAGAAATAAATATACTTTAACCGGGATCGTTTCTGTAGGAAAAATAAAAAATTTATTTGACTAAGATCAAAACTGAAGAAGAAATTAAAAACTTAGTCTTTTTCAAAGATCAAAAGTCTACAACAAATTTAACGTAATCAATTCTGCCATTTTTTCGAGATCTTTTCAGATTTTATCCACAACTATTATTTAACGTACTTTTAGTATATAAATTGTTGATAGCTTTTATTCGTTCATTTGAACGACTTGCTAATATTTCTATCAACGTTTCCTCATCTGTTCCAGCTCCCTATGAGATGAAGATGCATATCAATGAATAGAGAATGTTTAGTAAAAAGACGAAAAATTGGACATTTTTAAATGTTATGACAAATATACCTTAACTGCTTGTTTTAATTCAAAACAGTCAAGTTCAACGGCATCCATTGTTAATCGTTCAAGCAATTTTTTAAAGTTTCCAGACGTTTCACTAATTAAATCTTTGGTTAAATCCTTCGAAAAAGAAATTATTATTTAAATAATAAAACTTATACATTTCTAAATAGGCTATTACTTACTCGTCCAAATTTACTTTTGAATGCATCTTTTATTTGTACACGTTGTGCTGTTACTCGATTTCCTAGTATATTTATTATTGATTTTTCATCCGTTCCTTTAAATAGATATCCAAGAAAACAATAGTAAAATCACATTAAAAACTTTCTCTTACCTAGACCTTTCATTGCTTTACGTAAAGCTTCTGCGTCTCGATTTGCATCAAAATTTGGAGCAGGAACCATTGTTCCTTGTTGCTGTATGAGAGATAAATAATTGTTAGAATGATTACTGTAGTATACGTGTCACAAACTCACAATAATTTCTTCTTTATAAATAAGTGGTTGTTCGTATCCCGGTAGCTCTAAATTTTCGTTTTTACCTGTAATTAAAGAGATATATCATTATTCTGGTAGTTAGAAAAAAATGTTTACTGTGTACCGGCATCGCCTATATTCGCTGTTCGTTGACTAGGATCTTTTAAAAGTTCGAGTAATAATTTTCGATAATCTCCAGACGTATCACTTTGGATATGATTTTCGAGCGTTCGTTTTCCAATGTTGCTATATTCTTCTTTTATCTGTACCATGTCAACTTCACAGCGAGATATAATAATTCGATTAAGATCTTCTTCATCTGTACCTACTCCCTATAATCACAAAAATCACAATTAATTAACATATAGTTTATATAAATATTCCATGCATCAATAGAGTGTATGCATTCAGTAGTTATGTCATGCAATGTGTTACTGACCAGTCGATAATTTTAAGCTGCCTACAAACATGTTAGTATTTTAAAAAGTAATATGAAATCTTAAAAGAAAATATTGAAAAATCCTTACTTTGAGAGCTTTTTTTAATTGATATGCAAAATAGCCAGGACGATTACGCATAACTCGTACTATGATGAAAAATAGAAAATATTTATATAACAATTACAAGAAAAGAATGATACGAACCTATTGCCAGCAAACTTTTGCATAAACTACCACTTGTTTCTGATTTAATTGCTGCTTCAATATCTTTCTTACTAAATTGACTGTAAGCGTCAAATACTGCTCGTAATTGCACATCACTAAATGGGAATAAAAAAAGAACGGATAAAACATTATATTTAAAAATCAAAATTCCATTTTGATGAATACCTTCGATTACATAAAATTTGAATAAACGTCGACTCATCAGTGCCCCATTTTTTTTCTCCTGCTTCATATAGACTTCGAGCATCGTTTTGTACATCATCTTCATTAATTTCATTCGAATCAGGGCGACTACCTTGTAATAACGCAACTAAAATCTTCTTAAACTGTCCTGAAGTATCTCCAACTATATCTTTTTCTAATGATCGACCATATACTGGAATAAAATGAAAATATTACAGAAATAATACTCATAATAGAATGGTACGTTTCACTTACATTTTGGATACATATCAGCAATACTCTGAATTCTTTTATTAGAACGACTTGTGAGAATTTCAATTAATGCCTCCTCATCTGTGCCAGCACCCTAGTAAATGAAAATAACATCTAAACTCTTTTATAAATAATAGAATAGAATATTCAGGAACTAACTTTCACGGCTCGACGAAGTTCATGACAATCAAATTCGACAGGCGATAATAATAGTCGTTTTAATACTTTTCGAAAATTTCCACTTGTTTCACTTTCGAGATCTTCTATTAAATCTCTGCCAAACATTGTCTTATAAGTATCTTTAATTTTTAATCTTTGCTCCACACTTCGATTTCCGAGAATATGTATTAACATACTCTCGTTTGTCCCAAGACCTTTCATTGCTTTTCGTAATGCTTCACAATCTTGTTCTGCATTGAAATTTTGAAATGGAACAAGAGTACCTTGTTGTACCGTTTCTTCAGTGTATATTCTTGGTTGATGATCATCACGCATTGAATCATTATGTTGTTCGACAGGAGGTGATTGAGAACGTGGAGGTGATTGAAAACGTGGAGGTGTTTGTGGTGGTGTGATAGGTTGAGGTCGTCGTTCTGGTTGTCTAATTGGTTTTTCTTCTTCGAGAGGTGTTCGTACTCTTTTAATCGGTCGACGTGTCGATGGTTTTCTATTTTGTGACTGCGATGTTGGCTGTTGTGTAGATTCTAAAAACTACAAATTTGTATATCATCTCCCTTTTCTCGTAACTATTATCTACCTCCAAGTGGTTTCTTAAAATTCATCATCATTTGATACGTATTCCCTTTGTCAATAAGACGAGCTGACTCAATCTATACAAAAAACATCGAGAGAGAAAATTTAGATAAAAGAAATATTTATTTCTTACTCGTCCGAATTTTTTCCATCCAAATAATTCACGTAATTCTTGTTCATCTTTCACATAATTATAAATATTAAGAAAAATATGCTCAAGAGTTTTTTTCCAGTTACCATCACCCATACTAAATGGTTTGGGTTTTCTATCCCAAAAATTGTCACGCTCTGATTCATCTTGAGTAACGTCAGTTATCTTAGGTGGTGGGGGTTGCGCAGTAATTGGAAGGTATTGTGGTTGTTGTAAACGCTAATAATATAAACAGCTCAAGAAACAACTGTGAACAAAATGGAACCTCTGGCATACCTCGAGCATTTTTTCCGTCATATAGCCGTATTGCGAATTGCGAGATGGATCTGCCATATGCAAAAGTTCATCACTAAACTGGCCACCAGGCGGTATTCCCCAAATGTTGACTTGAGTTCCCGCATAATTCACAGGTGAAATAGGACCTTCAACCGATCCTTGTACATTGAAAGCATCATCCCATGCTGTTCTAATATGATTATTTGGTTCATTTCTTCCATCGCCAACATCGGAATGTGACATGGATACA
Source organism: Didymodactylos carnosus (assembly GCA_905250885.1). Taxonomy (NCBI): domain Eukaryota; kingdom Metazoa; phylum Rotifera; class Eurotatoria; order Philodinida; family Philodinidae; genus Didymodactylos; species Didymodactylos carnosus. The sequence continues at coordinate 14,649 of CAJNOQ010001986.1, read as the reverse complement.
AGATTGTTTTTCCGTTTCGAATCTGAATTTGTTCGTCGTTGATTCTGTCCGGATTTTTTTCTCTGGGGGGATGGTGATGTACGCTCCTAAAATGAATTATATCAATAGTATCGATGCTATGACTGAAAGTGATGAAATAATTACTGGACTTCTATCCATGTAGGACTTTTGATTATCAAATGAATCATTTCCATTTTCTTCGAATTCATCCGGTTCAAAATCATAATTATTTTCAGAATACATATCGTTCACATCTACATATTTTGTTGTCACGTTACTTTCACGCAAACCATCACTAAAAAATAATAAACTCAAGTTTTTTTCAAGTTCAAGATGATGCGTTACTCACGTTGATACAGCAACGACTTTCACAACTCTTCTACCAGGCCCTAGTCGAAATGCACCCTTGTAAACAAATGTTGAGATTCTTCCGGTTTTGAATGTTTGAAATGGATCCGGCTTCGTTCCATCGACAGTAAAAAAAATTCGAACGTTTGGCACTTCTAAATACGCGCATTATAAATGAAAGCGTACTGAAAAAACATGAAAATCACTACTAACCAGATCTTAATTCAATAAACGTTTGAGAATCAATTTTATTTTTTGATGATACTGAGTTAGTCAAAGGAGTAATTGTTGGTGAAGGTAACAGACCGGCCTTCAACATTTTAACCAAGCAAAGATTAAAAAATTATATCAATAACCATCTTTCTTTTTTTCTTTTGCACATCATAAGCCACAACTTGTCGCCATGATACGTGTTTCGTCTTGATTTTTGCTTAGTTCCCAACAAGTAGAAATCCGGAACTAACAATAAGAAAAAAGTATTTTGAGAATGTATCAAAGTGTTTTTCCGAAGATAGAATGAAGAAACTTAACGTGAACCTATGAATATCATGTATGTGCATTTGTGCATTATTTTTATGCATATGGTGCTACTGAGGCAATGCTATAGTTAACAAGTAACTAATGTATGAGGGAATACATAACTTTACTTTGCCGAATCTGAGAACATCTTAGACATGTTCGAACTGTAAAATAATCTCGTGCACAAAGATTGTTTTCTGTTCATATTTGCTGCCAAATTTTTGCATAATCACAATCTTACAGATTTTCCTTCGTGTTATAACTCAAAACGTCTTTTTCACTTCAGCTGCCAAAATATTTAATGTTTAAGGGTGTCGCATCATATAGAAAAATCTTTTTATTTTTTATTCGATTTTGATAAAAACTTCAGCAAAATATAACAGATCGAATGCTTTTTTCTGAAAAGTAACTTAGTTCTTCACCTATAAGTCTCTCCAAACAGCGTGTTATATTTCCGGTTTAGATTAATAACAATTATACTGTTTATTTTCTCGGTTAGGTTGTCTCAGAGTGGATTGTAGTAAATGAGACTTACGAGGAAACGTTTCCAACTGACCAATCACTTTCGAGCCGAAACCTAGTGGACTATAGGTAGTCAACCATGCTGATTCCGAAAATCAGCATGAGACGGGCTAATAGGCCTCGAAAGACCAGTTTCTGAAAAACTGGTTTGCCAGAAAACCGGTCTCCGGAGGCCTATTAGCCCGTCTCATGTTGATTTTCGGAATCAGCATGGTCGACCACCTATAATCCACTAGGTTTCGGCTCTAAAGCGATTGGTCAGTTGGGAAGGTTTCCTCGTTAGTGTAGTTTTTCTATCAAAGCTAGTAAATTCTTCAGCTACTGAATGTATTCCAGATATGTCGAAGCAAGTAAAACGAGGTACGCGCAAGCCGGCCGTAACAAAGAGACAAGATTGGGATGTGAGTAAAATACACTCGAATTAGATATACTTCTTAGATATTCAAATTCAATAAAAAGTACAATGTTAAAATACTTATGTTGTCTCGCTTTTCTTTCTAGACTTCAATTGGTGATTTATCCCAACACCGACTCAGTGATGATGAAATGGTAATAATCTTTTTCTTATACTAATCTATTGCTATTGTCGGTGTATTTCTTTTCAGAATCGTCGAAAACAAGCATATCAGTCTCGGAATTTAGCGTTGCTTAAAGAAGAAAAACAACGTCAAATACTTACTAAAGGTATTCTACCCTCTGCCTTTTGATAACCAATATTTTTTTAATGTTTATTTTTAAGCTGTGCAAGAAGCTCGCCTGAAGAATAATAACCAGTTGGGTATATTACGAGAAATCTTATTCAATGAACGTGATGTAAATTAATAGCTCGATAAGTGTTTCCTAAGTATAAATATTTTGTATGTTCAGATTGATGAATTGATGCAAAGATCAAATGGGGTTTTACAATCGAGTCGATCGGAAAAGTTCGTTCCCAAGAGCAGTGTGGTACTACTATCAATTTAATACTATCATTTTGTTTGAATAAAATGTATTTTCATATCATTATCGTTTTAGTTACGCAGTGGAAAAAATCATTTTACAAGTTTAGTAGATAATCGAAATAAGAGCCAACGGTATGGTTATTTTATTTTAATAAGCGTTTGTTTGTTCATCGTTATTTATTTATTCATTTCAGTCCGACTTCTGCAAGAACATTAAATTCTCCTGGAAATTGGGATCAATCTGAAGAAGGTCAACTGCCGCTGTACAGACTATGACGGTGTCACAACATTCATTGCTGCTTTCTTTATAGATGGCCTCTCCGTGAGTTCAGGCGATCATGAAGAGGACGAAGTTGAAAACGAACCTGTGCGTTTAAGTCAAGCAAATGCAATAAAAACTAAAGTTGATCAACGACCAACTTCGGCCTATCATCGTTCGGTAAACGAAAATAAAACATCGATCGACGGTGAACATTCGTCCACTCGTCAGCAACAACATGCGTCGACTCGCTCAGTTAATGTTTCCTTCATGTCTGATGTATCGAAAACAGGAAAAACAATGGGGGAATCAACGTCTAGCAACCAACTAAAACAAGTGGGTTATTCCATGTTTCACCATTCTTCATAATTAGCTATTTTTTCTGATATCTTTAGTTACTCGATCAACTTTCATCGAATATGTCAGAATTAGAGTTGGTCACTGGATTTAAACCACCGCGAGGTCTTTTTTGTTACAATATTTTTAGTTTAAGTTTCTTATGTTTCTTTTTATATTTAGATGATACTACAGTTGCTCAGTCGAATACGTGTAGCACTGCTCTCGTATCTGCATTGATTTCACTAACCGGACATGTCAAGCAGGTACAATCATTTTATTAGAAAAAAAATGAATAAAGATAAATATCTACATTTTGTCTTCTCATGTATAGTGTGCTGTCATGTCTAAAAATAAATCCGGATCAGATTCGTACACATCATCCACAGGATCATTTCGTCAAGAGATGACTGCATTTAAAGAACAATTGGCTATAGTAGCAAAAGCACAGCTTGATTTTCAACAAAAAATGGAAAATCAAATGACCATGCTACAAACAATGATGCAAACTGTGTGTCAGTTAGTCAATAACGAAATGGCGACGAAATCACGATGTAAGTCAATGACTACTTTATCTCGTCATAATAAATACGATTATGTCTGTTAATTTTTGTATAGCATATGGTGGTCATCAACAATTTTACAACACGAATGATACTTCGTCAATGCAGCATCTACATTCGTCTCGTCAGCAACAGACACCGAGTTTTGATCCTAGTGAACCACGTGAGACAACACAAAATTGGATGTCAACAAAAATAAATATGAATAATACTAATACTAATAACAGACAAACAACCATGGTACCAAAACGAGATATGGATAAACGGCAAACAACAAATTCATCAGTTGAACCCGTATCGTATAGCAACATGATTATGCAACAAATAGATAGTGGTTTGTATCAAAATTATGGTGATGTGTTAATTGTTTAGATATTTTTATTCTAACAGTATATATTTTCTGTGTTTTTAGTACCTAATGATCGTATTCATCATAATACATCTGCTTTGTTGTCTAATCGTTCAACGTATATGGAAGCATTAGACGCATCGAAAAAACTCGCACGACCAACTTCAGCCACCTCTACGGATATAATCACAAAACAAACTTATGCAGTTACAACAAATAACAATCGTCGAAAAAATGATGAACAAGACTTAAATTCTCACATTCGAACAACAACAATTAGCCCTGATATGCCTACATCTTATGATATATTTGAATCTGGCTTACCTAATCAACAACAAACAGCAAGATATCCACAGTCAACAACTGTACGTAATTAATGTGATATTTGTACAAATTCGATACCTGAATGGTTATTATTTACTTTAGAATGAAACAATATTAGAAAAAATTTTACAAGAACGTTTATTATTAGTACAACAAATTGCTGAACTTAATAAACAACATGAATTGACTCAAGAAGAATTGGCAAATTTAGAAGTAACAACATCGAATAATAATAACAATAATAATAATTAATCATTTTTTAAACTGCTTTATTAAATAAAATTTATATTTGCTAGTCTTTATATACATGTTTCTGTTGTTATTATTATTATTATTAGTAGTAGTATTATTGTTTATTATCAAATGATTTTGGCATTTATATTCAATTTTCTACCTATATATGTATATTGAACTGTTGTGTAGTTTTAATAGTTTGTTTATTATTTGCTCGTATAAACTATTTGAATGTGAACGTGTTCTGTTGCATTTTCTAAACCTTTTTGAAGATAATCTTTGGTTAATAAATTTAATGTATTCTTACATATGGCTGAATAATAGCGAGATAACATGACTTAAAACATTTATTTCCTCTTTTACAAACACTGTATTACATTACATACTTCTTTACTATATGATTATACCGACATCTGTTGTACGTGGAGATTCGTAGAAGAGAATGCATAAATAATTTTTGTTCACTCCTATTTGAAAATGTTTTACAATTAAGATTTAATAAGAAAGAATTATTTTAGAAGATGGTTGCATTAACCGTTGCAAATATTGGGAAAGAAAAACTAGAAAGTAATAAAAATGAGCCATTTTGTGCATTGAATTTTCCTCAAATAATCCTTAAAATTTTTTATTATTGAGTTATTTAAATACAAAATGTTTAACAAATTCTAATTTTTAATATACTTTTATTCGTAAAAATATGACATTTAACAACTAAACGTTTCGACATTTATCAACGTCTTCATCAGTAGCAACATAACAATTTTTAGAAATAAATTTTTATATTGGGTTATTGCAATACGAATACAGCATAAATGTTTTCTAAAAATTGTTAATTTACTATTGATGAAGACGCTGGTAAACGTCGAAACGTTTAGTTGTTAAATGTCATATTTATACGAATAAAAGTATATTAAAAATTAGAATTTATTAATCAGATAAAAGTATTTCAATTTTTGTTAATGTACAACAATTGCCTCAACAGGAAACAGGTACAGCTGAATTAATTAAGAATTTAGAAATTATTATGTTCTTTTATACTGCAGGTACAGATTACGAAAAGTTGATTGTACTGCTGATAATTGATTATGGTTAATTCAATGATACATTCCATTGAGATACGATCATAACCTGCTCGATGGAGAACAATGAGAAATGCCTCTTTGCTAATTACATACAGTGAGAAAACAATAATCTATTTTATCTAGACAATTTTAAAACCTCAATGTGTTGTTTTCCTTAAATGCAATTTGAGAACATATTATGTCTCTCTTTGTAAGACGGTATATCTTGCTTTAATTGAATTGAATTGAACATAACATTTTTATTTTACCTTTTTCTATTCTCTTGGTTAGAACTTCTTTTTTTTTTCGAACTCTAATTCGATTCGATCAAAATTTTTTCTTGCCATTGCACACTAATTGAGTAGGTTAGAAAGATGTCAAATTTAATCACGTTCTTTACATTTTAGTTTCAACCTGATATCATGCGAATTAAAGTACAATAAAATAAAGACATCTTATCTCATTTCCTCGTGCATTATGTTCTGATCTGATGTTATTACCGTTCTAAAATTTAAGGAGCGAAGTTCAGTATCTGAAGAATAAGTTCTCGGTTATATTGACAAGAATACAAAAAGAATAAAAAAACATCCAAAGTAATAGTGATGGAAAAATAATGGGAACGTTTGCATGAAAAAGATGATTTACATATGCAGTCGATGAATGATAATCATTGAAAACTGAATGCAAATATAATGTGTCTTTTATTCTGTTGTAGTAACTGAGAAATCATCAATAATCCTTTTCTCAAGGACCCTTTGTCAAATTTAGAACATCTACGTTTTTATCGATATAATCAAGCATCTTGTACAAGTCATTATGAGCAATTCTCTAATTATCACTAAATGTTGGCAATATATGATTGCTATTGCTCGTTTTCTTCCTCTCTCTAATTCTTTTTTCCTTCTTCTATTACTTTTTCATCATCGTCCAATCGATGTCATGTTTAATATTCATTCTGTTTTTCTCTTTACCAATGACATTTTTTTTTTTCATTTTATTGTTATCATTCATTTCTATTCTCTAGTAGTATTAGTGCACGAACTAGGGCGTATTTATAGTTTTAAACCGTTTTCAGCTCTTCTCCCTATCTTTTTTTTTCTTCAATGGATAGCAATTTGATATGCTAATTTTTTTCCTTTCGATTTTTTGAATAGTTGGTATTATCACTTGATTAGCCAGTTTGATTTGTGAAAAATAGAACATTTGTAGCAAAGAAAATCGAATCCAATGGGAAAAATAGTGGACTGATAGACGAGAGAGAAACAGAAAGATATTTACACGTACATAGAACATCAAACAAATCATCATCAACAACAACAAACGCTTATATTTAACTAAATGACGATGACTAAAGTATCCTCAACCGGACGCAGTAATCATTCGTTAGGTACAAATAGTTTTTTAATCGAAGATATTTTATTAAAAAATGCAACAGCCGTTTTATCATCACCTCCATTGGAATCAACAACGGAATCACAACCATCTGTAACAACAGAACAATTATCAACACCATCATCATCAAATACAAATTCATCACGTTCACCTTCAAATAGCAATACTCGTGTTTTAAATGAAATTGCACCAAGAACAATGACTCAATATCCAGATTTGGCCTTATCATTATTTTCTCCAAATTTTTTTCAACCACCAAATCAATTTAATCAATATGCAGCTATTAAACCTGAATTACATCCACTCTTTTTTCATGGTAAGTAGTTTTTTTATTTTTTATTAATTATAAGAAAAATAAATTTAACCATTTACTTGTTGATATTCGACATCTTCAGACACCCATTTTACGTAAAAATAAAAAAAATAAAAATAGACAAACACTCTTGTTTACTTCACATATTTAATTCGTAGATTTAGAAAAAAATTTTGCACTAAAAATGAGACATGACATGATCATATCAAAATGAAGAAATCTTTACTCTTTAAAAAATCATAAATTGAAAATGGTGCAATTATGATACCATAGTCGCAAATAATCTGGCATAGTTGCGTTTTAGAAACAGTTATTAATGTCAAAATATTACCTTTATTTTCTTTTTGGATCGGTTTACTTCTAACAATTATTAATTTGAAAAGAAAAATTGGAAACTAATTATCAATTATAGAAAAAATAAGACGTAAACTTTACTATGCTTTTTTTTTTTTTCATCTCTTTTTTATGTCACTTAGTTCGACATTTATCACCATAGGTATTTCATTTTTTTTTTTTCTTGCAATACATTATTGTAGACTTTGTAGCGTGTACGCTTGTCAAAAACGAGCCAATTTTTTTTTATCAAAGCTCATAAGGTGTTCATTAAAATATGACTAAGTGTTAAAATCCAATAATACATGGTATAGGATAATGACTAAATCGTACAAAATAGATCATGCAACACTTTCTGATCTTTTCCTAGTATAATAGGCAAATAGTTATAGTGTGTACGTGATTTTCTCTATATATTCGGAAGTTGTTTACATAGTTAATCTCTGCAAAAAAATTTTTTCATTCTAAAAAAAAAGAAGAAAATCAACTAAAATATACTTTTTTTTAAAAGATTTTGAAATGTTATACAAAAAATTGAAATATGGTATTAGAAATTTTTTCTTAAAATTATTCAAATTTTGTCAAGGATAAGTTATATCAATCTAAATTTAGCTCAAAACTCAATTAATGAATCTATTATCTATGTCTGATCATTTTCTTCTCATCTATAAGAATAATTTTATCAAAGAAGTGATGAATATAAAAAAAATTAGAGGTTTTTTGACGCGAAATAGTTTTTCCAGATTTTGAGCAATTGTGAATAATTATCAAATGCTGTTGTACAGTTTTTCTTTTTTTTTAATAATCTTGAGATTATTAAAGATCAACTTTTCTTTCGTCATCATAATCAGTTTTTTTAAGCTAAGTACCAACTTCGACATATGTTTTAAAAAACCTATTCAACAATATAACTTTGGAAATGTTTCCTGCTGTGTATGTTGTTTCTTGATGTCATTTCATTTCATTTTCTTCTTCTTCATTGTTAACAATCGCGTGTATTATAAATACACGTCATGTTCTACGACTGTATATGTGTGTGTGTGTGTGTATATTGAGTGACTAATGAGTAAAGAGAGAAAAGTTTTTCTATTATTATTATTAAAATACAACTACTTTTTTAATTAATGTCGATACGAACCGCTTATCATTTTTAATCGGCTTGATGTAGACAATGCCTAGGTATATACTGTTACTGTAAAAGGATCATCAACAATAAAACGAAAGTAGAAGAACTAATCAGTTTTTTTTTCTTAAATAGAAGTATTGCATTAAATAGATTTAAATAATTAGTTAATCGTGCCATATATTCAATTAAAGTTTTTTTTTTTTTGATTATATACTACTATGTAAGGTTCAATACGACACCTGTTTAACTAAGAGAGAAAGAGAGAGGAAAAATGAAGTTAACCAAAAATGGGCGGTTCTTGTTACAAGGTCAGACACCATTGTCTCTGTAACTATATACGATATCGTCTCGACATATTACGTAGAAGTTAGCGTGAATAATCAAATTAGAGCACATGCCATCGATATCAAAAGGAGAAAATCTGTAGCGAGAAAAAACGAAACATATAATTTGTCGTTGATTAATGAGCTAACGGTTCTAATAAGTAGAAAATGAAACAAATTGAAAAATATAGAGTTTCTTCATACAAAATATAGCTCAAATAAATCCTATCATACTATTGGTCATAACTACTGAGATCTGAGTATACTCATAATCTGTTGTTCTTCAGTATACACAGATATCATCTGTTCATCTTCTCTATTCATTTTCCATTTTTATTTCTACAATCACTGCTTTCATTTAATATTCGCATTGTGTACATATTTAGGTTTAAGTTTTCATGCTTATTTGAATAGTGAACATTCATTGAAACATTGTCGTCGAAGAAAAGCTCGAACAGTATTTAGTGATCATCAATTGAATGGTTTAGAAAAAAGATTTGAAGCACAAAAATATTTAAGTACACCGGAACGGGTTGAATTAGCAAATGCTTTAAATCTTAGTGAAGCTCAGGTATAATTTTGATAGAATATATTTTTCTTATTTATTAGATTATATCGTATTTTAGGTTAAAACATGGTTTCAAAATCGTCGAATGAAACATAAAAAACAAGCACGTCGAGCTGCTCATGATTTATCGTCTAATGCAACAAAAGATCAACATAATATCGATGTACAATCGGATGACATTGATGTTGTTAGCGATCAAGAATCGAGTACGAGCTCATGTAAATAAATATTTGTTTAATATTCAGTAAATATATTATTCTTAAAATGACTCTATAATACTAGAGATTTCGCATACGAATGAAATAGTTAAAATCCACTTTATATTCTTTACATAAAGACGTTATGACGATTTGAAAAAAATGAAAACGAGAAAAAATATTTTAATTAGAGTATTTCATTTCACTATTTCAAGCTGGACAATGAATGTTTCAATTTTTTGAAATTATAACAAACAATCCAAAAAGAAATACATTCAAGTTATCATCAACAGTGAGCTCTCAATGGATTTTAGACCGATGAGTTTATCGCCGTTATGCTTGTATTTTTATTTGTTTCTTTTTTCTTTTCTTTATCAAAATCTAAAAGTCTGATCACGTTTATGTTTTCTCTTTCTTTTTCCTCTTATGACGAGTAGAGATAAAGCAATAAGTTTTCCCTGTTCATCACTAACTATGAATGGATGTTCATTATCTATAGACCACGTATTTTTTTTTTAAGTAGTAAAAATAAAAGGCGATTGATTTAACCATACCACTCTATGTATGTATTAAGCGAGATGAAAAGATCAGCATGATGTTAGGGCATACATCTATATGGATCGAATAAAAAAAAATACTTCACATATGTAAAAACAATATGTGACAATTTGGTAGCTAACAATCATTATGTATTTGTTGTGTGCTTTTAGCCTAATTTAGAAATAAAATAAAAAAAAATATTGAACAAATTTTATATATATAGACATATTGGAAATTCTTTTGTATAGAACGAGTAATGCAATAAGAAATACAAGAAATTTATATTCCAAATTAGACGTGTCATTTTAAATTTGAGCACATGGAATTTATTGTTAACAAATTCAGTTGAAAAAAATGCGAACAATTCGATCTAACAACAACAACAATACTTCAGTTGAATAATGACGATACGCTTCTTTCTTTTCAGTTGGAAAAAGAATTACTAGTTAGAAATCATTTTTTCCAACGGTTATATCGTAATTTATCAGAAATACTTAAGTAATTGATTCTTTCTTCATTTTAATGTGTCATATTCATACATTAGATAACTTATTTGCAAAGCTAAAAACCTCAACGTCAGCGTACCAGGATTAATTAATAATCAACATATCTTCACATGACACATGGTCTCTGAAGAGGCAAGGTAGAAAATACACATATGCCACTTTTTGAGATATTTATGATGGTTATGCTGAGCGATGGTTCAGATATACAACCGATGCAAAATAAAAAACTTTTCTTATGAAAAACAATGGATATTTCATTAAAGATTTGCCTAAACATATGAGAAGATTGTATTAATAACAATAAAATCAAAATCAAGAAAAAGCTGTTTTCTCTTTTTATAACGCTTAGTAATGAGAGATAAGACGCAGGTTTAACATAATACTTGGTCGAAGTCAAAGCATGACAATGAATGAATTTCAAAAACTACAGAATTTATTGATAGTCTCTTATCGATGTACGGCTTATAATTAAACTAAATCGACAAACGATCAGCATTTTTTTAGACAAATCCAAAGTTTGCCGTTCTAATTTGACCTGTATTATTGAAAAGCGATATTGTTATTTATTCAAAGGTGTACAAATTCCTTTTTAAATTACTTATACTACAAGAAATAGTTGACATACTTGAAAGAAGTATAGTTTTCAGCTCATCCTGAATTAAAATCAGAATTGATATGTCAAAACTGGATTATACCGCACAAATATGGAAACTATCACATAACAGACATTATTAAAAAATCTTATCTTCCTCAAAATTAGTCTTTCTCACATGGTATCTAATAAAGCAAAGAATATTAGTTGAATATATAATATAATACTAATGATTTTAAATCTATTTGATGCGATATTTCCGCTATTTCCCAAAACATTTTTTAAATCGTCAGACTGAAAGATTAGTATGGTGATCTGAAAAATTTTGATTCAGTGCTATAGTACTGTAGCTTTTTTAAAAAACACTATAGATTTTTAGAAGTTTAACGATCCGCTGGAAAACCAGTAAAAACATATGCTATGACGTTACATGTTATGAATTCTGGAAGCAAACTGATGCTCTCAAAATTGTATCCAACTCAATTTTATACAATATTGCCAAAATCGAGTTTACGTATCATATCGAAATCATTCATATTCTTTAACACTGATTCATCGTCAATGCCTTCCTGTTTAGAATTAACAACTCCAATATCTAGATTAATAACCGAAATCTACAAGCAATGCTTTGTTTCTTCAATTCTTAACCTGCTTTTTGCTTATTGTATGGACAATTCATGTAGTCGACATTGTGCATTTAAACTATCAGAAAATTCTGAAATATTACAATCAAAAACGGCTAAATGAAAGGGTAAAGGGGGTAAAGGTTCAACGTTTATCATTTTCACTATTATCAGCACTTGTACCTAAGGACTCTGTTGTTATCTCTTTCTAAGGCAAAATTTCTTTCTTCTTCTAATTCAAAAATCTCTCATCTATTTGTAGTAATCTAGAGACTGTCTCCTTCATTCTTGGTAATTATTACTAGTTTTATAATGCTATATTGTCTGGATGAGAATTAATTCATGTATGAATAGTCACATACTCACCTAATGTAGTTTAGTCAGCATATACTACTCGAAAACAAAGCAAATTTATGATTCAGTGATCAGAAAATCGTTATCATCAAGCATCGCTCAAGAAACGAGTAAATGTTATATTTAATCTTGAAAAAATATAAGTCAATAATCAATGCAAATGAGGGTTTAACTTAGAAAAACATAGTCTCTCAGCTTCATACTGGGGAAACAATTTTGCAGTTTGCATAAAACATCTCCGAGTTAATGAATTTTTATCTTTTCAATCTCATGCGGTTATCAGCGACCTCTGTGCAGTACGAAAACCTCTGTTGGCTTTACTATAGAAAAAGCGATGCAAAATTGCAAAAAGTAAATATTACGTGAAAAACTAGTGTTTATTGATAACCTTATACCTCAGTCAATATAAGTAAGATTTGGTATTCTATTTCTGGTAGAAAAAACAGTTTGATGTTTTAAAACATGAATTCTTTTAGAAAGTGGACAAATAACTTTTGTATGGTATAATTTTGCGTAATGTACTTCGTGGCTATTCGTCTGCTCTTAAATTAAAACCATATTTTCTTTGTATAGTTCGCACAAGTAAAACAGTCAAATAAGACTATACCTTGTTTTGTCGATCCTTCGCGTTCTATACTGGCCTGACAGTCAAAAAAGAAATTTAAAAGATCTCGATTCTTTTATATGTAAAAACACAATAATCTCGGGTGATTTTAATGCTGCAATAGTCGAGTGGGGTAGCCCAAAAACTGATTGTCGAGGAAAAATCTTGAAGAAGTGGGTGGATTCAAGAAATCTACAGTTTGAGCCAGGAACTTTCAACTCTTCTAAGCGTTCACCCAGAAATATAGATTTAACTTTTACAAATTTCCCCGGTGTAGAAGGCGTGACGCTTGAATTCGGGACAAGTGATCATTGGCCAATAGTGTATTCCTCAGACTATATCTTTTTTCAAGTATTAAATAATTTCGCGCACATAAAGTGGAATGCGTACGAAATACTTCTTGCGCTATTTCAAGATGATTGGTCAAATTTGTTGAAAGCTGTGTCAGTGATAGACTGGTATAAGCTTAGCCGCTTTAAAAAATCGTTTGACTATGTGGCTAGTAACGGAGAAATGGAAACCGGCCCTCCCTCAATATATTCTGGATCGCTTAAGAGAGCTGAGGAAAGTTCGAAACAGGTATTATCATTATAGACATGAAGAAGATCAAGTCCTGCTACGAGCAATGGCACGTACAGTTAGAACAGAGATACATAAATATAAGTCAGATAGATGGGATATTTTTCTTTCATGCATCGAAAATACGCATGGTAGGAACGACTCCGCTTTCTGGTCATACTTATCTCGAGTGTATAGACCTAAAAGTCCCCCTTTTTCGAAATTAATGATAGGTGAAACAACTATATCTGATAAAAAAGAAATTAATGACGAACTTTTTAAACACTATTCCGAACAGTTTTCAGCCCCCACGTGCGATCCAAATAACCTGGACGATATTAAAATTCAAGCTAAATTTAATGAAATAATGACTAACCTGTCAGTATGCGCAACGTCAGTTAAACCTACGTCAACTGCAGAGATGAGTAAGATAATAAGAGAATTAAAAGGGAAAAAATCTGCAGGTTTCGACACAATTTCAAATTTCATGATAAAAAAGCTTCCTCCTGCCTGTATCGATTGTTTGTCTACCTGCTTCAACGAGTGGCTGTCACAGGGAATTTTCCCTGGGGACTGGCAGTTAGGGAAAATAGTGACTTTGAACAAACTAAAATTCGGAATCCCTACATGCGACCAAACACGTCCTATTTCCTTACTAGCTACCCATTCAAAATTATATGAAAAAATAATCCTAGAGCGAGTGATCCGCGCAAGTTTGGGCGGAATTAAACCATATTGTCCTCCCTGAACAATCAGGATTCAGAAAAAGCTGCTCAATACAGACACATGTATTGTCAATCTACCAGGAAGTCAATAATGCTTTAGCAGCCAATGTACCAGTACTATCTTTATATGTGGACTATAAGAAGGCCTACGACATGGTCTGGCATGTCGGTCTGATTGTGAAACTATCTCGATTAGGCATTCCTCCCGAAATACTCAGGATTCTAGTCTCCTGGTTGAGTGATAGGAGAGGGTACGTTACTTTCGGCGAATATAAATCCAGGGTATTTAAAACTTACATAGGACTACCCCAGGGTAGTGCACTGAGCCCATATATCTTCATAGTTTTCCATAGTGATATAGTAAATTATATAGGAGCCTTTTCATCCCATATCTTTGCAGACGATTTAAATGTTTTGATAGTCCCACCAATAATGCGTA
>CAJNOQ010001985.1:0-27090 GCA_905250885.1 Didymodactylos carnosus | reverse complement strand
TAATGTTGGTGCCGACGAAGAAGATAGTCGGAGTAGTTCAACAACTAATCATCAGCGATTAATTAAAATGGAACAAAATCAAGAAAATGAAGAGAGTGAAGATGATGAGCATGTATAGTCGCGCTTTTCTTTTCTTTTCTTTTTTTTTTGCTTGTGTATTGTTTTCTTCTTTTTTTTCTTTCTTTTAACTATTCGTTCCGTTTATGCATTTCCAAGCTTTTCGTTGGTTTAATTATTTTTCGCTTTCGTCGTTTTATTCTTGAAATTAAACATAAACAGACAATTAATAATAATACTTAAAATTTAAAGATACTCAAGATACTCAAAATTCTCGGGCAGTGAAAGAGAGAGAGAGAGAGTACTGGTACTAATCTCGATAACTTTATAATTCAATTGGGCCGATAAGTATTGAAATCAAAATCATTTTACATTAAATGTATGGATGAAAAATAGTGGAAGTAAAATAATCGCGTGTAGTTACAATGATGCAAGAGAATTTTTTATGAATGACATCAGTCTTACTTCACATGGGAAAAATGCTTGTATAAACTTCTCGAAGAAGGAAACGCATGTTTTTACAGACAAAAATTTGATTTTTTATTTAACAACACATGTGTCGTTTCACTTAACTTATCGTGTAAAGTGTAAGAGTCAAAAACAAAATACACACAAAAATCAATTGTTTTCTATACATGTGAGAATGTCAATAAGCCTTTTAGCCGCTGAATGTGTTGACAAACACTTGTTATTAACAATTAATTGATTAAATGATCAATAATACTACAGGGCGTGTCACTAAATGTGACTATCTTCTTCTTTTTTTTCGTTCTGAACAAACATACTAGTGAAATCAAGTGTTCTTATCAAATAAAAATTAACAATATATAGAAATGTGATGAGTGTTGTACTTGAAATTAAAACGAAACTATTACCATTTTTAGAATGTCTATGATCTATTAAATAGAAGAAGAAGAAAAAAAAAGAATACATATACTGGGAAAAGACAACAGTCGATAACAGATAGTGACAACAAATATCAGCATAAATAACTTTGAATATTATCAACAATTTATCCTTGATCATGAAATAATTGTAACTTAAAAGCATAAAATATGTTCTAATCTTATATTCTTCATCGAGTACTCAAATTGTAATAGAAATAAGAAAAATTTGACTAAAACCTCTGTACGATTTCTCTTTGTATAAATTTCGATAAAATAAAAAAAAAAGAGGCATGTTTTAGTTATCATTCATTTTTTTTTTTTTTTTTTTTGTGTGTGTGTGTGTGTTTATTATTCGATAGTAAGAAAGACACGGTCTCGCATCCTTGCCGTTCTAATTAAAAAATAAGAATGAAGAAGAAGAGGACCATAAAAACTAAAACAAAAACGTTGCTGGTCACATCACATATGTTTGAGTCAATCATCAAATTCAAATTCATTAAAAATAAAAACACGAAAAGTTGATATCTGTGACCGACAACATGATAAACACGTATCATTTTACAATGAGTGAGAGAGACCAAAAATTGATATTTGTTATTTTGACATTATGAAACTATATACACACACGAATTATGAAACACAATAAACTAAAAGAGTGTCAATTAAAAATAAAACATTTATTGATGGCATAGTATATACAAAAAACGATTTTACGGTACAGAAAATTTTTTAAAATATCTTTTAACATCACTACTCTCCATTACTAGTAGACTAGGTGTCAAAGATGATTAGTTGTAAATATAAACATGTAATAAATCGTGTTTCTTGTTAATGACTTATTCGTGCCATCATGTTTGATGATTATAAATTGTATCTGTTTAACAAGATGATCAAAGAGACTTTCCTTTTAATGACAATCAGATTTATCTTTCTCGTTTTTTTTCTCCCTCTATTCGATGACCTTAACGGTTCAAACTTGATCAAACAGCAATAATAATAAAAAGTGACCGGTAGATTCTCTCTTTTCTTTCTTAATCATGACAATTTGTGAATTGATCATTATCTATATCCTAGACTTCCAGAGAGAGAGAGAGAGAGAGAAAGAAAGAAAGAAAGATAAAAAATTGGAAGGAAAAAATTTTTCTGTTTATATCGATGTATCGTTAAAAATTGAGAGAAAAATAGACGGTGCAGTTTCATTTTATAAATAATTCATCAATAATCTGATGAACAGTTTCAACATGTTTCAGCGTGTATCATTAGATGAATTTAACGTTCACAAACTTAGTAATAAAGTTTATTAGTTATTCAACAAAAAACGTACTTTTTTCTCTTCTTCTTTCGACAATGTTAAAATGAAAAATGTTATCAAAACTATCTACCTCTTAAATCTGTAGTCCTTTTTTCTCAGGAATTTATCTCTTATAATGACCACATGTGTGATGTTCAAAATAGACAAGAAAAACAAAGTCTATAGACACAAATATCAGATAAATATAAGAAAAAATTGTTATCACTTGTCAAAACGTGACAAGAAAGAAGAAAATAGGACTAAAAGCCAATATTTCGTCACGTCAGAATACATAGTTATCCATTTTCTCTTAACTTATGAACAAACCATCTACATTAGAACTGAACGAAAAAAGTACTTAAACCAGATGTGTATTTAAAAATGCCAATTATAGACTTGATAGATAAGTTACATGTAAAAAAATCAAGATGATAAATATATGAGTTTTGCTGACTAAACAAACCCCTGAGTACTCAGTTCTAAGCTGATAATGGTGAAAGTGAACACGACGAGTTTGTTCAAAATTGAGTGATTGATAATGCAACATTGGTCAAAAGTAAATAACCTTGCCAAAGTCCATCTTTATTCAATCAACAAACTCGATATTTAGTGTACACACATATTGCATGCGAAATGCTGATCATAAGGCTTTTTCTCTTTTAGAGTTGAGGAGCAGAGTTGTCACTTGTACAAGTCAAAAATCTGGAAACAAAAATGGAAATTCATTTTCACTGCCTTATTTAATCTTTTTCTACTGCCCAGAGTGCCAAAAAGGTTTCTTCTCTAGCTCTATATGATTTTACTCGAGAAAATAACAAACGTAAATAGAAATTTCAGTTGTAATCGATACGCTGCGTTTTGAATGTATAGTTTTGATCCGAAAAGTAACTGACACTTTAGCTAGCCTATATTACGAGAAAGAAAATCTCCACAAACTATAGATAAAAAAATACTTAAAAATCTTCATGATCAGGGAAACACAGCCAAAAGCAGAAAATTCTAAAAATCCGGACAAATTCCGAAACTTACTCAAAAAAACTGGAATTTGTCCGGACAAGGCAGCAGCTATGTCGAGGAAATATATTGACTTTTCTTCACCATTGGAGTGATCTCCTGTTCGGCTATGTACTGTAACAGTTTGATAATCTGATGGTTACTTGTTGTACAATTATGGGTAGTGGATGATGGACAAATTATTTTATAGATTTTTCATTTTTTTTGTATAGAAAACTCAAAACTTCGTTGACAAGCAATATTTTAATTGAAAAATCTCTGTCGATTATTCTTGACTGTATCATTATAAAATGGAAATTACTTACCGATTGACAAAATTTCGTCAGAGTGTTCATCATTGTGCGATCTCTAAAAATTGAAGATTAGTTGCTGAACGGGTCTTTACTTCTCAGAATATGATCGATAACATATGAACATCATATCTATGCAAAAACGTTCTCTAAGATATTGTCTAATTATTGAATATTATATTATAGCAAGGAGTTAAGATCAGCACTTAGTGCTGCCTGGTATTGATGTGTTTAAAATGATTTTTTCAAAGATAAATCATCCATTTATAAACTCATCAGTATCTTCTAGATGCTGAAAAGTGTAAAAAGAGTGCTTGAACGTGCGCTATGCTAAAAAATACTTTTTCCGTCTTAAATAAAAGAATATTTGAAGTCATGTGTCCCTCGACGTTTTTAACTGTTTTTTAATGAAAATTTCCCATTCCCTTTAATTACATTAAAAACACTTCTAATTTCTAGATTATTAGATGCATGAATATAATATTGGCTGGACAAAATTTGAATCTCTGGCGAAACGGCACTGGCATTTCGCCACGGCGAATTGTCTTTTGGCGAAACGGTTTTTTACCATCTTTTGTGTACGCAAAAGTTTGGGGAATCTCTGACGTTTCGCCAGAGCACGATTCGCCAAAAGACAATTTCCTGGAAACCTCCCTCGAAATATATATTTTCAAATAAACTAAACAAACTAAAAACAAATTCGATATTCCATGGTCTGATAGAGAGAGATAAGGAAGAACACGGAAAATAGACAGGAAGAAAAGATACATATAAGTGTGACTTATAGAGATAAAGAAAGTATAGTCGGATGAGTTTTCCGCTTCTTTCCTCTTTAAAATGTTTTCCCTATAGTCAAGCGACATTTTCTTTACATATGTATTATCATAATTTAAATAGCGATACCTAAGTCAAGTTAGGGATCAAGAATCAGTGAGATTCCTAAGTTAACTTGGGGACTGATAACAATTTACGGTGTTCTAACCATTTACTGGCAAAATGTCATGTGCCATTTCGCCAATTGGTGAAACTGTACAAATTCTGGGCGAAACGGCATTGACACTTCGCCAATGGCCGAAACGGCACACGACATTTCGCCAGTTGGCGAAACGACACATGACATTTCGCCACGGCGAATTGTCTTTTGGCGAATCGTCTTTTGGCGAAACGGTTTTTTACCCAAAATTTTGTAGTTAAAATATGGCTTCTCAACGAAGTTTTGAGCCTTCTATACAAAAAAAAATGCGAAATCTCTCATAAGTCACTACTCATAATTGTGCAACAAGCAAGCATCAGATTATCAAACTGTTACAGTAAATAGCCGAACAGTAGACCACTCTGATAGTGAAGAAAAGTCGATATATCTCCTCAACTCTAAAAGAGTAAAAGCCTTATGATCAACGTTTCGCATGGAATATATGTATACATATCGAGTTTGTTGATTGAATAAAGATGGACTTTGGGTTATTCACTTTTTGCCAATGCTGCATTATCAATCACTCAGTTTCGAACAAACTCTCTTGCTTCAACAGTGTTCTGAAATCAGTATCGTGTTCACTTTCACCATTATCAACTTAGAACTGAGCATAAAACTTTCACAGATATTGTCTTATTAAACATCTGTATAAGATAGAAGTTACCATTACTGTTTTGTTTATTTTGTAAAAAAAGGCGTATTTAACCAAAAAACATAACAACGCAAATTTCACTTTAGAAAAAGAAAATATAATCAAGATAGCAGCGGATATTAAAATGGTTGTGGTCTTTTTCTTCCAGTATATCTTGAATTTGGTCGTACATCCCTAAAAATGAGGCAAGAGTAATATGTGAAAGAAAACATCAAAAAAAATGAAAACATACCTTCCTTGATTTCTCCATCGTTCTTTCTTTTCTAATATCCATGTACGACTTTTTTTCAACGATTTACCTTTAAGATCTTTATATCGTTGTCTAAACAAATCAAAAGAGATCACATATCAACTTCATACACGATGAGAATAAAAAAAAATCGAATTATCTGCTCAAGATTTAAATGTCTTTTACTGAATGTAAGCTGAAGAACATTGAAAATCTTCTACTATCTGTAAATTCAGCGTAACTTCCTAAAGATGACCAAAATTTAAGTCAATTAGTTTAAAAATGGTCACAAATTGGAACGAGTAAAATTGCATTGGTCTGCGTTTTTAAAAAGTGATTACTTTTTAATTAATGAGTAATCAATAATCGTAATTTGAAGTATGAATATATAAATTGGTCACTTTCTGAACACAACAGAGTATAATAGAATTAGAAACATATATAATAAGAATTGGTGATAATACGCAGCTATACTAAAAAAGTTCTATCAAGAAAAAATTTAGTCTTCGTCACTACTATCTCTGACATCTTTTATAACGTCTATATATCGATAAGAAAGAGCACTTAAAACTTTTTGATAACTATCAAAGTGTTTATCTTGGATATATCTTGTTTTTGCTAATTTAAGTTTGTCATCATCACGTATTTATTTTATTTTTCTTGGTCTTGTTCTCGTTCATAGCGACTTAAACAGATTCTTCAGATGAACAAACTTCATTAATCCATGTCCAGAGATCCGGATTCGTTCGCACACATGCATTTAGTTGTCTATGATAACCTAAATATAGGCATTCGTTTTTTTAGTATAACTGCGTATTATCACCAATTCTTATTATATATGTTTCTAATTCTATTATACTCTATTATGTTCAGAAAGTGACCAATTTATATATTCATACTTCAAATTACGATTGTTGATTACTCATTAATTAAAAAGTGATCGCTTTTTGGAAACGTAGACCAATGTAATTTTACTCGTTCCAATTTACAACCACTTCTATACTAATTGGCTTTGGTCACGTTTAGAAAGCAGCCAAATTCAGAAGGATAAAATCAGAAAAGATCTCGGGAAATTAGCAGAATAGATCTCGAAAGGAAAAAAAGACAGAAACGATCTCGGAAAGATGTCAGTTAAGCATTCCTGCATAAAAGATCTCGGAAAATTTTATTTATTTTTTTATTCTGCAGAAAAGATCCTGGAATTTCATTGGTATTATGAAATCATAAAATTTTCTACTTCATTCTAACTGTAAACTTAAAAATGTTACGTCGTACGTGAAAGGAAGAAGACCCCGCCTTGCGGCTACCTTGCGATATAAGGTGCTCCCGAAGCAGTTTCGTTGTACATGGAATGAAGTGCTCTTATGCGACAACGAAAGCGATTTATCAAATTTCATTAAAGATCAACATGTTTGTGTTTATCGAAAGAAAACATTTTCATCTATAATACACGGTGGTGTGAGAGCTTTTGCTATTAATTAATTAATCCGAAATCTTTTCTGCGGAATAAAAAATTGAATTAAATTTTCCGAGATCGTTTCTGTTGTTATTTTCTTCCGAGATCTATTCTGTTAATTTTCCGAGATCTTTTTTTTTCATATCCAATTCAGAACAGAATAATTAGATGAAAAACGGCGTGTTACAAACCTCGCTTTATCGAATCTTGCGTGACTTTGTTCTTCATTTCCTTCTTCGCCTGTTAATCCTTTCGGTAATTGTTGAACAGAACCACCAGAAAATAAACATAGAAACATTCTAAAAACAAAGACAGTAGAAAACAAAGATTATGAAGATAGACGTGGCATCATACTTTTTAGCTTTTGTACTATTCGGATAATCGATAACAAGTCCACCTGTAAAACCAGCTTTCATTGCCTGTTGAGTTATCATATCAACCTAAACAGATGACGGCGAAGTTAAGTTAGCCAATCAAAGCAGACGGACTATATCAATTAATTAAGCAGTTTCAATCTCAAAATTTCTATTTCACTGAATAGCGTGCAACATCTGCGCATGTACAGGCAACGTCATTAATACAATACAGAAATTGCTCGGAAGTATGACGACTTTTTTGTAAAATGACCATCAACAAACAGAAGAATGAATACTTTCGTGTAGACTATCAGTTTACAAAGTTTACTTCTTGTAAAAAAGGTCTTGATAAGTTTTTAATAAATATTTTGATCTGAGGAAGACGTCGAAACTTCATCGAATTAGTAAAATAAATGAAATTAGGAAGAGTTTATAAAGTTCAACAAACGAAGAATATAGCGACACTCTGTATTCAACTTAAGCGTCGTTGTGGATGAAAGAGTCTTTGAACTTTTTTTGTTTGAAAGTTTGATTCTTCTAAGAGAGCTGACATCCAAATATATCCAGAAAAAAATAGAAAATATCTGAACTCTTACATATGTGCCTCTTATACTAAATGAGAAAATGGTTATTTTAAGTTAATGATCATTCAGTATTGTGAAAAATAGGCATTTCTTCGATAAAAAACTTATAACGATCGCTCAAGATAAGAGTATAGGCTAAAATACAATTTAATATAGTTTTTATCGTTACTAGAAACATTTAGTTAATAGAAAAATTTGATTCCAACCGGTACCATGTATTCTTTGGCATGAATTCAATCAAAAATTGTTAAAATTCATAAAATTTGAAAATATGTGTACAGATGTTCAAATGTAACAATTTTGACTGCTTAAATTTATGTGTAGCAACATACCTAACAAAAACAGTTGACTAAAAGTCAAAATGAAAAAGTATTCTTCAGTAAATATTTTCTACTTCAGTTCAGTTACATCGAAATAGAAAATGTTTCGTATTCCCAAGGTAGATTGTTTGATACCAACCAAGAGGGAGGATAATGAGCGTTCAGTTTCAACTTCTCCTTCAAGATCGGTAAATGTGTAAGAGATTTTTTGACAATATGTTGAATGTTCTGTGCATTTAGTGGTCAGATGATGAAAATTTCATTGAACTCAGATAACTTTAATTTTCCATTTACGGTTATTCTTACAAAGAAGAGCTGTATCTATATGACTATATACCTGGTGACTTGTTTCTGGATAAAACTGGAAAACGGCTCGAGCACCACGATTCTATTACAGAAATCATGTTACAAATAAATGTAAAAAGATCTAATTAGATATTTGATATACATACTAGACAAGCATATAATGTTGAAAAAAATTTATACAAACGTTTAACAGGATTATGAAAGTTTTTATCTGCATTACATAGCCATTGTAATGCTGATATACTAGAAAAAAAGATAAGTATATTTTGAGCGTCTCAGATAGAAAAAGAGTCTTATATCATTGCTGGATGCAAGTTAACTTATATTCTCAATACATCAGTACCTGATAGCTCCATCAAATGAGCCAGCTCGAAATGGCATTCCATAACCGATATCACCATTGACTAAATCTCCTTCAACTTCACGTTCTTGTGCTACATCTAAATAATTCAAATCAAATGATTGATAAACTAAAATATTTTCCTTATTTCATCAACATACCAAGCATGGCTGGTGATATATCTAAGCCAATCCAACTATGTCCTAAGTCTGTTAATACTTCCCCACTTAAACCAGATCCACATCTAATAAAGAAAAAAAGAAAATCATCATTTTAAAGAAATCAGGTTTTTCAATAACTGAACTAGCAAACAACAGATATAAAAGTGATAACTAAGACTTTTACATTATTGCATCTTTTAAATAGACGATGATTGTTTGAATCTGAACGCAAAGTCAAAAATCGGAGGAACACAAAAATGTCATTTGAAAACATGCGAAAGCAGCGGCCTCATCAATACATACTACAGGATTAAAAAATGTAGTTTCGTTCTAAAACATATTTTTTTGTTGCAAAGATCATTGATACGCACCCAATATCAAGTATCATACACGGTTCTTCATCTGGGAGATTAAGTAATTCTATAGCTCGTTCAGATAATCTTGTCTGAATGTCGATAATGTGTGTACTTAAATAGAATGTTTCATATGATAACACAGAGTGAATTTTCTTCACTTTTTACTTTTGTGAATATTTCCTTGCTTCATCTTCATTATAATACTAAAATAAAAATTCCATTAAGAAAAAATACTAGTGAAATATGACAATAAACTATACCACTTCGGGTGGTGCCTGATGTTCCGGACGTTTCGATCCCATTTCGAATCTAAACTGAAAAATGTTTTTTCTAGAAAAACAACATAGAACTCATGCTATTATATGTTTCTAGAGGTAATGCGTTCCAAATCAGAAATCTTTCCGATCTGAAATAATTAAATTTGGTTATTGATAAACTGCAGTTCTATCTGTTTTTTTTCTGAAACTATCTATTTAGGTACCATTTACCTTTTCGACAACAAATAAATTATGAGAGCAACAATTCATGCGATTGGTTCATTTTCAGACATTATTATGTTCTATGGACCTTCAAAATCAATAATAGTTTTTAAAATATTAATAAAAATTTCGTCAGTAGAATTTGTTCTCGTTGTGAAGCAGATCATTTCGCTTTTCTGTTTGTGAGGGGGAATAAGTGATGATTTATTAGTCAACGAACAGAACGGTTGCGTAAACTATGGAATACGTTGGATTTGACAATTAGTCTCAGCGTTTTTAATAAAATCAGTGAGTGTACCCAACAGTTGCAAAATTGCAACAGTCGCAATTTTTGAATTTATACTTTTCCTCAAAAATGTGTGGGTTATATTTTCAATAGTTTCATGACTTCTTTTCTTTGTCTCAATGAATGAATCCATGAATCTTACAATTCATCTTGTTATGTTGATCTTTTTACTATTTCAAAATACGAGTCAGTTAGCCGGTTATACCAGTCTGTCTATACGTCACCTGAATGGTTGTTTGTAGCGTAATACTTATAGAATGAGAAAATCGATTTGACAAACAAAAATCTCTTCAAAGTATTACCATTACAGTTTATGAAACTGAAGAAAAAGACTTTTGCCAAATGTTGAAATGGTATATAGTGTTGCTTCTATCTTTTTTATTTTGATACTTTTACTCAGAAGAATATGCCGCAAGATAATATTTGCAGAATATTAATTAGTAGTTTTCAATCATTGTTTTAGTTTTGATAGAGTCTTTCTTCTAATTTACAATACATATCGTTTTCAGGCGGTTAAAGTGGTCAGATATTAGAGATCAGGGTCAGTATTTTTGTTTTTGTCATAAAAAAAAACATTTTGCGGATGAAAAAACAAAAAAATTTCATTTATCCATTCATTTTTTGTATTTATTCATCTTTTTATTTCATCCCTTTCTTCTTTACTTCATCGTGTACTTTTACTTTCAGATTATTCCTATTGTGTTAGAGTGCTTTTAGTTCTCGATCAATAAAAAGATGACACGTATTAAATGTACAGATCTTCGTGGTAAAAAGCCCGGTACGTTCCCTCTCAATTAATTCTCCCTTGGAATCTTAAATTATTTCTCTTGTTTGGTTGTTGAATAGATGATTTACAAAAACAACTGGAAGATTTACGTCAAGAATTGAACGTATTACGTGTGGGAAAAGTGACGGGTAGTGGCGGTGCAGCTAAACTATCAAAAATACGAAGGTAACACTCGATTTTGTTTAATACTCAATGATATTTGACTTTGATTTTTCTCTTCTTAGTGTTCGAAAATCGATTGCTCGTGTTTTAATTGTCACACATCAAACAACAAAGGAAAATTTGCGTAAATTATATCATGGTAAAAAATTTAAACCAAAGGATTTACGTCCAAAAAAGACACGTGCCATTCGTCGTTTATTGACAAGAAAAGAAAAATCAATTCGATCAGCAAAAACAAAACGAAAACAATGGGCATTTCCACGACGAGTTTATGGTGTTAAAGCTTAAGTATTTTTGTTGTTTTGTTTTTATATGTCATCCAAAAAAAACAAGAGGAATAGGAGATGTTGATTTTTTATTGTCAAAGTTATTTTTAGAAATAAACTTTGATAATATTATCACATAACTATGACTAGTTATGTTACATGTACTATAGAACAAATTTAATTTGATATTTGATACAAGATTTGATTGACAACATCGAATTCAATGTAATGGTGAAGTATTATAATTTCTCACTTAAATATCAGCTAAAGTATTAGAACTCTATAAACGATTAAGAAGTAAAAATTTCTATCTAAAAAATTCGGTTTATATTTTATCGGTTTCTGAAGAACATGATGTTACATTCCAAAGTTCTATAGGTATGTAATTACAACAAATTTATAATGTTTTTACAAAACTTGAGTTGCTGCTTTTCATCATTGATACACAATATTTTTTCGCTTTATGAACAATGCTTAAGAATGATTTCGTTAAATTTACTTTTACGGCTTGTTATACTGCTCAAAATTGTGTTATCGTAGAAGCACATATTTTCACAATGATTTTTCTACAACAAAAAAATAAAAATAGAAATTTACGGCTTTTAAGTAATCAATAGTCAGGACTTCAGCGTATCTATTTGTAAAAAAAGTTTGAAAATTTCCAGAGTACGTTTTTGAGAGGGCTTTTTGAAAATTAGTTCGTATTTTAAAATTTAAAGTAGAAACATTTTCATTTTCACAAATATATTTCAGATTCTTTTAACATTTAATTTTATAAATGAAACTTTTGTCAACTTAGCGCAAAAAATATTGATCTCAAGAAAATAATATTTCTCATTATATTCAACTAAATCTTATTAGTAGTAATGTTTTTTATTAAATTCCCAAGTCGATTAGATGTTTTCTAATCGTTATATCTTTAAAAAAAATTTTATTTTACTGTACAACACGTATTAGGCAAGTATAAGAAACAGACACACACACAAACTAAAAAATAAACTTAATTTCTACAATACATTTTATGTATATCAAAATTTCGTTTATCATCATAAGATCTATTACACGTTATACAATGAAGATGTTCTCCTCCTCTGCCATTTTCAGTTGTTGATCTGATTGTTGATGTCGTGGTCTTTGCAGTTGTTTCAGTTGTTCGACCTAAGAATAATAGAGAAAATGAAACTATAACAAAACAAAAAAACTAATACAAATGTATACCACTCGTTTTTGTTAATGAGGTATCACGTCGTGAATTGTCTGCCGTTGTTAAATTATTAGTTTTATTTCGATGTACAGCTGATGATGGTCGACTTGTTCGGCCTTTACCTATAAGAAATATTTTAGTCAATGTTTGAACAACAGAAATTCGATAAATCGTAACAGTAACATTGTTTATTCTATTCATTTTTATTTTATTATTTTATTCGCTCTTTTGCTTTTGTTTAGTTTATATCCATCCATCCGCACCTATTCATTCTCTTGCACTGTTCTCTTCTTCTTTACACACACACACACACACACATTCATATACAACAATCTATTTTCTTATATTCTGTTCGAGTGTACTATAATGCGTCTTCCCAACTGAACAAAAATTTTAAATCATATATTCTATTCTCACTATTACTATGTGATTTTGTAGATCTCTTACCAATAATCATTTCAAATTCAGATGCTGGTGGTATTGCTGATGCTCTTCCAGGATCTCGAGTACTGTTTCTTGTTGTCATTGTTGTAGGTGGACGAGACGACATATTTTCAGCTTGTATAATAAGATCACTAAGTATTTAAATAAAAAATAACAACAACAATAGTTACTTTGGTGTCATAGAAAATAACATTTTCGACCTACGTTGTCTGTGTTTTTGATGATGATGAAGATGATGACCTATCATGTCGTTTTGGTGAATGTTCAATATCACTGTTGTTATTATTGTTACTCGACATTGTTGCATCTGAATCAGATCTAATCCAACCATTAGCGACATAATCTTGTTCACTAAATCTTGGAATATAATTTGTGGGCGTTATCGTTCTGATATAGGAAAAAAACAAAACAAAAATATCTTAAAATTCGAATATTTAGTTATAAAAATACATAGATACCTTTCTTGTAGAACAATCTCATTATTCAATTTCCACAAAGGAGCTTGACGAACTTTCTAAATATTTAAGAAATTTTTGAAATTAATCATAAATAAAATTAACAAAAAGATTATAATTTGTATAGTTATGAAAGAAAACGAACCGTGGTTGTTGGTTGTGATGTATCACTGTTAAATGAATTTCGTCTTTCAGATATCATCATTCGTGAATGATTTCGTATTTTTTGAAATTTTTCTTCATCAATCGTTGTTGTAGTTAGTTGTTGATTATTATTATGTGTATTCAATATTTTCTCTAATGATGATCGTAATGATTCGGTTTGTCGACGAAGTAAATCAATTCGAATTTCATTTGCTTGTATCTGATTTTGCATATCTTCTACAATATTATTCGTCGCTATAAATACATATAATTAAAGTTCATTTTATCTATACATAATTATGTAAAATTATACTCACGTGGTCCTGTTTCAATAATTCCATTTAGATCAGGATAATGTATGAGTAATTGTTCTCGTTCATCCATTTGTCGTAATTGTTGTTGTAACTGTTCAAGATTACTTTTCAACATTGTAATATCACAAACAAATTGATTATTTGCTTCCTAATTCAAACAAAAATTATACACTCAGATCAAGTCATCCTACGAGGATCCTACTCTTAATCGGATTTCATAGGATTCCAATTGTAAGATCCTATGAAATCCTACGACAAAAATTCCGTAGGATTCTTGATATATCAAGATGGTAGCAAAAATCCTATAGAATTCCTATAATAGAAATCTTATGCATTTCTTACAAAATCCTATGATAAGATTTTGTGTGGGATTTGGTAAGAGTCCTCTTTTTTTTGTTCTGTATATATTTTCTTTTCTTTTTCTATAGGAGAACACAATCATCGACGTGTTTTACCGTAACTCTAATATAAATGCAACTCTACTTCTACTGTAGAAAATGAAAAATTCTTTTTGGGCTCAAATTTTTGCACCGAACACTGTGAGCAATAAAAACTCACTATTGTTCGACGATGTGTGAGTCAGTACTCAGATGTCTTGGGCTTATATCAGCTCAGAATCATCTAATTCTGACTGGCTAGGATTAGAGGATAATTAAACAAATAAAAACAATAAACCTATTTACATTTAAATTTTCTATTATTCTATGATGAACTGTAATTTGCAAGTGATGTTTGTACATATGAGTAAATAAAAATACATTTATGATTGAAAGTGAACGGATTTGGCATGAAAACAGACAAAAAAGGGTGAGTAATCAGCAGAAAATCAGATAAAACCCTACTGTAATCCTACAGTAGGATCTGACAAGATTTGAACCACAGGATCCTATAAGAATCTTACAGTAGAATTTTGTGGAAAACTTTGATTTTGAAGTTTTCCTACAAAATCCTACAAGGTTTTCGTAGGATCTTACAGGATTCTAAAGTAGAAATCTTGTAGAATTGTTTGACCTGGGCAAGTTCTAATTGATTTTTGTTATTTTTTAACAAGAACAAAACTTATTTAAAATCATACCATAATTGATGAGATTTTTGATTTATCAGCTACTTGTGTCAAATGATGATTATTTTGTTTTTGTGTTTGTTCCAATGATAATTGCAAATCATCTCTAATAATCTCTAATTCATTTACTTCTTTCCTAAACGATAAAGATGATGGATATTCCTTAAAAAATTAAAATAAAACAACAACAATATTTCATACTTTAATGATTCACATTCCTGTGTTAATTCTTCTAATGATGTTGTTAACGTTTTTTGTTTAATTTGATATGTCTAAAAATTGTAAATTATATATTATTATAGAGATTAATATATTTTATGGATATATAAAAATGTTTACTTGTTCTTGTCGAATCATATTTTCAATTCTTGTTCGTTCTTTTTGTATCTCTCGCGTTTTATCATCACAATCTTTTTTCATTAGATCTAATTCAATTTGTGTACGAAGTCGATCTTGTTCGACAAGTTTTAGATTATCATCCGATCTGACATAATTCTGAACAAGAATTTGCAATTCATTTTTAGATAATTCTATAAATAGAAAATAAAATGTCTCATCATATATTAATATTATGTATTATTTACCTAATTTTTGAATTTGATCAGTTTTATTTAAATTATCTTCATTTAATTCATTTAATTTTTGTTCTAATTGTTGTTTATTTAATGTCAACTGTCTAATAGATTCATCTAATAATTTTCCTTGTTGTTCATATTCCTGTTTTTGTTCTAATAATTTTTTATCGTATAATTCTATTAATATTCGTTTTGAATCTTTATCTTCTTGAATTGTTTGTTGTAATTTTTTTCTTAATTCATCTTGTTTTTTTAATTTATTATCTAATGTTTGCAATTCTGTTTTACATGTATTTAATGAATTTTGTAAATGTTCTAAATGTTTTGATAGACGTTCAATATCTTTTACTTGATTATCTGACCAACGATTAATATCATCGGATGATAACCATTCTGGTAATGGATGATTGAGACCACTACGAAAATGAGCAAGAGATGATGGTAAATTATATGTATGACAAAGATTAATCAATAAATCTCCACTTTCACGTAAACACGTTTGAACTTTTGAACATGATGAACATGGACCAAATGATGTTTCAACTGTTTGACAACGTTTTTCATTTGATGATGACGACATGTCAATATTTGTTTTAGAACGAAGTAGAATGGATGAAGTTTTTACACGATGAGTTTTTGTACCATCTAGAGATTGATCACGTTTACGATCCTAATTAGGAAAAGATGAATAAAAACAACTACATCACAAAATATATTGCAAAATGTTGAAAAAACATTTTAATCTGTCAACAAAGTGTATATACAGTACTACACAAAACTATAAGAAAATTGACATGGGACAAAATGTTAAATTTTCTCGATGTTTCTTATAGATCTCTGTAGTCAACTACGAACAATATCTCTTTTTTGTGATTTTTATTAACACATATTTTCAATATTTTGTGCTGTGATTTCACTTTTCATACTCATACATGACTATAAACATCGGAGCTACATGATGACAGAGAATAGACTTTCGAAAATATATCGCTTTACCAGCTTTTCGAATTAAAGTTGATCTTGCAGTTTTCAGTTTTGGAGAAATTGAAATTTTAAATTTTAGAATAAACAATAATTAAACCTAGATATGGATAAGAAAAAATAGTACACAATCATATTCAAACGAAAATTTGAGGCTTTGAGTTTATGAGGTTTGAAAAAATGAAAAATACATTGAAATATAGAAAATTTATTGAATTCCATTTTAAATTTGACTAAATCTTTTTGATAGTTTAGTTTAAATAATCTTTTTCTTATCCATATTTGGGTTTAATTATTGTTTATTCTAAAGCGTAAAATTTCAATTTTTCCAAAACTGAGAAATAAAGGATCAACATTAGTTCGAAAAAATGGTGAAGCGATATATTTTACAAAGTCTTGTTCTCATCATGTAGCTCCACGATGTTTACAATAATGTATGAGTGTGGAAAGAGAAGTGACAGTACAAAATATTTGATAGTAAAAATCACAAGAAAGAAACATTGTTCTTACTTGACTGCAAAGATCTATAGTAAACATCGAGAAAATTTAACATTTTGTTCCATGTCAGCGTTCTTATAGTTTTGTATAGTACTATATACCTTTACAACGAACCTCTCGGCACATATTTTGGACAATGGTTTGTAAATATAACAATTTATTCCAATATTTTTTAACAACAAGTCCAATACTTAAATTCGATTGATGATTGGTTGAGGATGAATCGGGTTGAATATTCATTTGAATTTCATCAATAAAACGCCAAGATCCGTGCAATATCAATAGTAGTCTACAAGTAAGAAATAAGTTAATCTTTAAAGTGATAAAGAATCAATTTTTTCGTACATACCTGTCAATAATAATTTCAAATAAAACTATATGTGTCACTTGATTATCAACTTCATGTTTCCCATACTGATAACGTTGTAGTAATTCTTTCATATCTAAATCGGTTGCTAATTTATCAGGAAATTTCCAAGAAAAACATCTAAATACAAATCTTTTTATACTACATTCTTGATGGTGGTATAGTTTCAAGAAACAACGTTGCATTTCATCACATTCTCTATTACTGATTAGGGAGAAATGTTATCGATATTGAACTCAATTAGAACGTTTGGAACAAACATGCAAAACACGCCAATAAAGTTCAAAAACAGCTATTAAATGACTTGGGTGACTAAGAATTTGAACGCTACTTGTATTTCCGAAATCTGCTTTTCAGATCAAAACACACCGTTACGACGCACACCGAAATTAAAGTAGTGTGAAGCTTTTCATTGACTGAGTAACCGTTGTAACTGTCTCTAGTAAACAGCAATTAATGATCTGAAATTTTCTTTTATTAGTGATTTTTAAATATACGTACTTGATACTGCCTGTTTTGCCAACTACTTCGTAAATAACGGCTTGTAAATCTTCCACATCGGTGCGAAGACTGTCTATACATGCTTTACTTCCAAGTAAATGTGCCATCT
This sequence comes from Didymodactylos carnosus, assembly GCA_905250885.1. Taxonomy (NCBI): domain Eukaryota; kingdom Metazoa; phylum Rotifera; class Eurotatoria; order Philodinida; family Philodinidae; genus Didymodactylos; species Didymodactylos carnosus. The sequence continues at coordinate 9,183 of CAJNOQ010001985.1, read as the reverse complement.
GAAATATGAGCTCTATTTCTTTTTATCTTTTTACTAAATAAAGATCATCAAAACATTGATTGATTCGTCTTCTACACCATTTTGTTCCGTTGTAGAAGGATGGCGTTGTGAAGCGATTCCTCTTCCATGTGCCGTGTGAAAAATGCATAAGTGTAAGAAAGAATTGGTAGTCGTTCAAAGTACTATTTCGAACTTGTACTTAAAAAATCTACAATAGTTACATTTATCGAGGTTTGTTAAGTCTCAAACTACTTCGGCCTATAAAACGCATGGATCTAACAAATGAGTCATATTCACAGAGATGAAAGTAGTATAACATTGCAGGAATCAACGTGATCTCGATTATTTATGAATATTCTCTAAAAAAATTGTCTAACAATAATAATAAACGTTCACACACTTTTTCTACTTCAGGTTTTTTAAAAGCGATACAGTGTCGAATTTTTCTTGACTATCAAGTGTTAAGCTGGGTTTTTGCTGCAATAAGTCTCAAATGTTACGGCTCTGACTTCTATGAGTCAGATTTTTGAGTGAAGGTTAATGGATTTCAAAGCCACCGGAGACGTAATATAAAAGCCTTTCGCTGTCTATTTTTCTAGAAAAAAGCAAAAACTTTTGAATTTTAGTGAGTGAAGATCTCATGTCTTCTCTGCGAATTGTGGTACCCCTAGCTTTGAACATTTGTGCAAAATAATTATACCCTCATTCTTCTTCACATCTACAGCATACAGTATACGTATTCTGTAGAAGCAGCGAACCTTTCAAATTTTTTTACTGTTGCCTATGTTGTACGATATAGATCGCTTTACGTTTAGTTTCAACTATATTATTAACTTTTTCCATGATTCATATTTTATTATCTTGTTTTTGTTGACTTTTAGATTAGAAGCTAAGCATAATGGGAATATCGTCGTACTAACGGGCATTGATATTATTCACAAAATAGAGAAAACTATAATACAATTCAAAACTGTGTATGTGTATTTGTGTAACAAATAGTAAAATAAAGTAGCGAAATACAACAGAAAGGATAATGATGTAATTCTGTTGACTTGACACATCTCCAAAGAATTAAGAGGAATCTCTAGCATCAGCATCTTAATTGTTTTTATCCGCAAAAGAAATTAAGAATTAATACAGAATCTTTGAGAGATCAGTTAGAAGAAGTAACTGGCAGTGATAAGAGAGAGAAAAATACAACTCTTCATATTCCCTATGACAGTCAAGTGGTTTATCCTATTGTTTTCTTCTACTTGTTGAATTCTTTTTTGTTTCGTCTTCATTTAAGGATATATTCTTTTTTGAAACGAATAACATGCTTGAAACCCAGTTACAGCAAAAATTGTTAATCGATACTACTACTGTGATGACACCATCCAATGATAATCAAAATCAAGAAGAAGAAGAAGAAGAGGAAATAAATCCAAAATCACCATTAGAATATCATTGGTCATTTTGGTATATTAAACCGGATAAACGTACAAATTGGGAAGATTCTTTAATACGAATAATGGATGTTAAACATGTTGAAGATTTTTGGGCAACCTATAATCATTTGCAAATTCCATCAAAATTAGCTAAAGATAAATCAAACTGTGATTATTATTTTTTCAAAACAGGTGAGTGTGTCTTACATTTGTCGATCGTGAATATATGTTACTTATTTTCTAAAGTAAGAACAATTCCTATTTTTAGTCTCTTCTTAGCATATTTAATTATACTTCAAGATGTTCGAACAGAAACATCTGCTGTTCATCCTAGCTTGAATGTCACAATTTCAACTGTTTATTAAAAAAAATGTTTGTGATCACTTACTGAGTATTGATTTCGCACTTGATTTGTTTACGTATATCTTTCTTGTTCGTAGAGAGACAGATTTCATATTTATCCTGCATCGTTGGATCACGTTTTCGAAAGTATACCACGTTTATATTCACTTTATGCCAACCTTCAGGATTAGTCCAACTTGATCTCTGGTGACGAATATCACGTTAAAAAATGTTAAAACAGCTACACAGTGACCTCTTCGGTGGAGAAAAGTCTCCAGCAGAACGGATGTTTTAGGAGAATTGTCATCGTTTTTTAATGAAACAATTTTTTTGAGATGAAACTGCCAGATTATATATGGCACTAAAATACTTTTCACAGACAGAAAATTCCAAAATGTCGAACGACTCTTAGGAAATTTTTAAAACAATCACTCTTTTTGTAAATTGTATTTTCCCACAAAGTCAAGTCAGAAAAAGATAACAGTATATGCATTCGACGCGTCTTTTCAAGTTCAATCCGATAAACTAGCTCTCAAAATGATTTAAAAGCACTTAACAATAAAAAAAAGTCAACTTTAAAAAGGCCGTTTTTCAAAGTATGAGCACAGGATTCTCATGTCCAGTACATGAAAAATGTATGTCGTCACACGCTCCAGAATCAAAGAATTATCCTACTGTATTTTTGTTCTTGTAGGTATTCGTCCAATGTGGGAAGATCCAAAAAATTCATCTGGTGGTCGTTGGTTATTAATATTAGGTCGTGATGAATCGAGACTAGATGAAATATGGTTAGAAACATTATTGAGTTTAATTGGTGATTTATTTTCATATGAATCGGATTCAATCCCATTATCATCAATGATAACCGGTGCTGTTGTAAATATTCGTTCTCGTGGACACAAAATAGCTTTATGGACATCAGAAGCTCGTAATGAAATGATTGTTAGAGAAATTGGTAGACGATGGAAAAAAATGATAAAATTGCATCCACAAAGCAGACTACAATTTGATTTACATAATGAAGGTGGTGGACCACATCAACGACCAATGTATGAAGAGTGATAGATTTTTATCATTGTTTTCTTTAGGAAAATTTATTGTTAACATGTTGCCATGTTTTTCTCGATTTTTCTTTTTCTTTTTCTTTTTTGTTTGCTTGTTAAGATATAAATATGTACGAGAGATTTCTTCGATTTAGTACGACAATTTTGTTCTTATCATCGACAAAAGGGATGTTTATTTTAATGAAACCATTACTTTTTCGCGTTTATTTCTGTAAAACTAGTATTAAAATCGAGTCGTTCCCTAATTCTACTTATTTTGAAGCATTTTTGTGATATGTTTAAGAACGGAAATAGAAGAAAGTTTTTTGTGAGCTTCCCGTTATGTTATTTGACTCTTTTCAATGACTTATGCATTATATGTGATTTGCATATTTATTTGTGTTGTATAAATATTGCAAGTGTTTCAAAAGAGTGCTTTCTATATAAACTTCTGTTAAATCCTTGGTAACTAATTCCAATCATTGAAAACTTTTTTCTCTAAAGTAAAATACTATTTGACACTGTATTTATTCTGCCCTAAATAAAACGAATATAGACTTTTGAGAAATATTATAAGAAATTAGTCACATTTTAATGACTTGTGTGTAGGAACCGCGCAGTATTTACATAATGCTTTGTTTTGTTTATTTATTTTATTTGTTAACGTTTTTGCAGCATGTTTAACAATATTTAGGAAATAAATAAACCGGAGAAATAGAAATGTGTTGTGATGTATTGGTATTAAATACTTTATCCCCTCCACATGAATTGTTCTACTTTGTGTTCAAACTATTCGTTTAACTGTACATTGTATAGTTTCAATTGTTGATATGTATCGTAATGCTACTCAAAAGGTGAATGACCAACAAACAAGTTCTTCTATAGATAACATTTTTAATAGTTTGTCATAAGTCCTATATTCTGATACTCTTATAGTTTCTACATATTTCTCCATATTATCTAATGAAAGTGTACGTATTTTACTGATATATATACATGTTTATATTTAGTGATGTACATACTCATAACGAACACATGAAAAAGAAAATTTAAATTACAATTTTGTTTACAGTACAATAATAAAGGAAACATCGTATAAATTTTGATTTTCCTATTATTTCTTTTATTTTCCTTTTTTCGAAATTATTTACGAAGATGCAAAAACAAAATAAATAGTTTTTCACCTTTTCTCCCAGATTTTGTTTTAGTTCTCTATGAATGTACACATTAGAAATGATATTCATAAAAAAAAGTTGATTTTTCTCCCGACACGTATTGACCATTTTGCATAACTCGTCCGAAAACATGATTTAGACATTTTGTTGTCTTGATATCCTTTGAACACAATGACGCTCGATTCTCACACAATTGTCTCATTTTGTGAAGAAAAATGTGCTTAACTGACTGAGAGACCTTTGAGATCTGCCATTTTGTTCAACACACTTATCATCACAAAATAAAGAAAGTCACAAGCTTCGAGCGTCGTTTGTTCAAAAGATCTAAAGACAAAAAAATAGCATAATAATTATCTGAATCATGTTTTCGACCGAATTTAAAATGAATCTTCCTGATTATGTGAAATTGAAAATTATTTGGATAATCTTAATGAATTGAAAGATTTCGATTTAAACAGTTAGACGAATTTCATTGCTATCAATTTTTGGTTCATGATACTACAATGGTAGAAGAATAATTGTAAACATCGTTGTCAAAGAGTTTCCAAATGATCAACTGTCAAACATACCTCATACACGAAATAGGTTTTAGCTTGAAATCCTAGTAAATCTTTGAATTTCATTCTAAAAATAAGTGAATTAATGTACAACAATTTAATTGTTCAATTTCTTTCTTACCCAATAGCTTTAATTATATTTTCGTCATCAACTTTTTTTAGCCATAATGCTAATCGATCGCCTAAAGAAAAACATTGATTTTAATTAAAAATTATTAGTAAGCAATCTAAAATGGTCTTAGTAAATGGCCTTCTTATTTATAAACTGAAGATCTTCGTCAATATTTTTAAAAAGGGCTTTTCGGACTAATCGATCACCTTTAACTCGTAATGATACAACAGCACCATTAATATGCACGCTCAATTCACCAAAAATATCACCAATCAAGAGTAACATCTAGAGGAGAGAGAGAGAATAGAGAATAAGTTATCAACAAAGACTGTCGAACGTGATTTTTACCAAATGTAACCAATATCCATCAAGATCACGTTTTCGTTTCTTTGAATCAATGGTAACCGCCCATTTTCCACCGCCACGTGAGGATAGATCTTCCCACATTGGTAAACAACCAAACTGTACATTAGAATGTAAGTTAAAAACGACTGTATATCTATTGATGACGCACAATCTTACTTTAAATATCATATAATCAGAGCCGTTACTTAAATCACGTAAACCATATGTATGTGTATAAAATCTAGAGGAAAAAAAGCGTATGAAGAGTTAAAAAGTTACGCTAAAACAGTATTAGCCGAACTTGTGATCAATGAATTTCTTCAGTAATATCAGGCAATTGCTACTACTACTCTTCCGTGACACGATACTTACGACCAAAAATCTTCAACATAGCTGACTGATGTAATATAGATGACATTTTGTTTCCAATCACGCTGTTTATCAGCTTTATAAAAGTAGAAACTCCAACCATTTTTTAACGGTAATTTATCATCATTCGATGTTGTTGTTGTTGTTGCTGATTTTAAAATTTTTGAATTGCTAACTATTGTTGATATCATTTCGTCATTGTTCGCTGTCGATTTCGGTGCTGGTAATATTGCCGTTGATGCTGTTATTGTATCTGTTCTGGGAACAATCTGTGTTACACCATTATCATCTTTTTGTATAACTAACTTGCTTTGTAACATTGCATTATCTGCTACTGAACAATAATCAATCGATGATAATGATGACATTGATCTGAGTATGCGTAAAATGACAAAGAATAGGAGGTCAAGGAAGAGAATTAATTAAATTTTATCAACCAACAAGATGAGAGAGATAGACAGGAAGTTAATTCAACAAGTGAACCATACAGTTCTCGCACAATAAAGTTGAATATCATTAGTTATATCACGCAAACTGATTTACGCGCCTAGCACGAAAGAAGTTAAATAGATTTGGAGAGAAAAATCATACATAAGTTTAAAAATGATGAAGACTGATACAAATGTGCGCATATAATGAACACGTACAGAATAGACGATCATTCGCACTCTGTTTTAATCAAATTAATGCTAATTATACAAAAGTTCAGATTAATGACAATTTTATTTGATTCACGTCATAATATATTCGAGCAGGGGCCTTGAACTTACATTCCAAATAATAAATTCCAAATGAGTTTTTTACAAAATCTCCTTCAAAATCTATTAGAACTTATTCAAAACCTTGAAAATTATATCAAATTGTTCAGTTTTTCAAGCTCTATCGGATGATATATTTAAAGGGTAAGCCAATTGCTTTTTAAGCCAGACAATGTGGATTTGAACTTGAAAATTCTTACACGGTTTTCAGAAATCTCTTGGAAAACTTTAAAAACTTACGCTGTAATATTTATAATGGAATGTTCACAAAGCAGTCTATTCGAAAGAGGACACTTTGTACACAGCGATATATTTAGAATATCTGTTCTGTCGCTAGTATGGAATTCATTGATTAATACCTGCACTAGTACAAAACGAATAATATGTATATCACTTTTACTATTCAGACGTGGCATCCAATACGGTAGTATGACCTAATAGCTTGATTGGAAAGTAAACACAATCTAAATTTATATATGCACGTACGTTTATTACCCTCAGTCACTCAGCTAATGCTGACAAGCAAATTTCAGTACAGAGCATAGAGTATTTTTTGCTTTCCAATATTTAGCATTGAAATACAAAACCATCCAAAATAAATCGAATGTATAGCAGAAAAGAAAAAGAGAAATGTATGATGTCGTCATGACACTTAAATGATCTAGGCAAGAAGATCGTGTCTATTCAGTCCTCTGATCACAACTGCCCACGTCAAACAATCCTACAAGATCCTACGTAGGATCCTACCAAATCCACATAGGATCTTGTAGGAAAGACGCAAGACTTCTTTGTCTTGGATTTATCCTACATTTTCTTGTCGTAGGATCCAATCAGATCCTACGCAAGGTCTTATAGGATCTTATGTAGGATTTCATAGGAATCCTGACATATTTGAAACCAAAATATTCAGTCTTAAATCAGCTGTTTATTTACTGCTAGCTTTATTTATTTACTTTTTCTCTTTTGGGTTCTTTCCCCGTCTCTGAATCAGGGCTGGGATGAACCCAAGAGCAATGAGTGAGCTTCCATGTTGATGTTCACACTGTTCAATGCGAAAAATTGAGCTTATTCAACTCGACTTTTAATTGTTTTCAGTGTCGTATTTATAATTGTTTCTCTGACAAACAAAACGGTGAATAGAAAAGACGACAGAAGAGAGAATAATAAGAATCCTATGAAATCTTATCATAGGATTTCATAGAATTTTATAGGAATCCTACAGTAAGAATCCCAGTAGGATTTTCGTTGCGATCCTATGGTAAGATTCATATAAGATCTTATAATAGGATTTGTATAGGAAATTCATAAGATTCCTATAGGAATCCTATGATATCCTATCATTTGTAGGATCCTACATAGGATTCATTGACCTGGGTGACAGCAGAATGAACACAAACGCAATTTCATATCCTAAACAGAGATGCAGCATGATTTTTCAGACCGTATGCTCACCACTTGTGGCAACGCTGAATGTCTCAAGCAAACACAGAATGGTAAGTTGATCATGTCTTCTTCAACAACATTCATTGTGGCATACACGTACCTAATGATTGCAATATGTTGAGAATAATGGAGAAAGAAAGATGACATCCAAGGTCATGCGCATAGTAAAATGCTAATGGCTGGCTATCCATCCATCTATATTACACAGACACGATAAAGCCGTGCCTAATACTCGAAAGAACAATCACTGAATATAACACTACTAGTCATATTCGAGAATGAGTATGCATCCTGCCATTTTCTCTCCTTTATTCTTCAGAGGCTCTCTTCATATAAGAAAGACCAAGAATGCGAACTCTTGACAATGCGCATTTATTTAGATGTGACTCAATTTCAATCGCTTCCAAACGAAGTGATTCTTGACATTCTGGCGCATTTGCACGCTTATGATATTCTCCATTCATTCCTTCGACTAAATGATCGCTTTGATGGACTACTCGGCAATCTACAGTTTGATCTGAACCTTGAACGCATCAGCAAATCCAAATGTGAATTTATCTGCTAACATTTTCCATCAACAACACAAGGTCGTTCTCTGCATCTCTCTAAAGAAACTTCCCATTGCTTTGATTTGTTACTCATCCACTCTTCCGAGAACACATTGGCGAATCTTCGCTTCCTCTCGTTGCTCGCCATCAAACCAGAACAAGTGATCAAAGTGCTGGTGACAGTTGACCTGTATGACCCAATTATCGTCACTAACGCTCCGTATGTGCGATTCCAGCGACACGAGGGCCCGAAACGCTTTTGAACTAGTCACTGCCTTCGTTGCAAACGAGTTGAAAATAAACAACACACTCACTCAACTTCATCTTGGAAGCAACCGAATATCCGAGAGAACAGTTGAAGCACTAGCAGAAGCAGTGAAAATAAGCAACACTCTTACTGAACTTCATCTTGGATAGAACCAAATATCTCATAGAGGAGGTGAAGCTCTAGAAGAAGCACTGGAAGTAAACAACACTCTCACTCAACTTGATCTTAGCAGCAACCAAATGTCCGCTAGAGGAGGTGAAGCACAAGCACTGAAAGGAAATAATACTCTCACTCAACTCGATTTTTGAGGCAACCAAATATCGGATAGAGGAGGTGAAGCACTACCTACTGAAAAAGAATTTACGAATTCCTGCGTTGACACGCAGGAATCTGAAAAAATCCTATGAATGTTGGATATATACTGTAAAATTTTACATCACGTTACCTCACCGAAAATTTTCCTGCAAGTTGGTGAATATAATTGAGCAGGATTCTTTAATACGCTCACTTTTCAAGTTTCTTTTCTGCAGGATCCTGCAGGATTCTTCTCTAGGCACACCATGCAGGGAACTTTTATATGTGTTCCTGCGATATATCTCAGAGATGCTTGACTTTGCATAGCCTGCGGAATTTTTTCCTTCCGGTTATCACTTGTAATACACAAGATATCTCAATACGCAAACCCTACAAGGTCTGTAGGATTTTTTCATGATGATAAAAACTTGTAGCTTGTGGATTTTGTCCGCCATGTCTATCTTGCGGCATTCTGCAATCTTTTCTCATCAATGTCTGTGCA